>NNCF01129497.1:550020-568108 GCA_002313205.1 Laupala kohalensis
GGGGGGGGGGGGTTGCATGACCTAGCGTAGCTCCACTCATTCCAGACTGCTCGCTGCAACACCCACATATAGGCTGCTATAACCCGTGGGAAAGCTTACTTCAGAAATATCGTGTGTCCTATCGGCCAAAGGTCAGATAAAGCCCGCTGGTATATCAAATTCTGCCGGTTCAGCGATGGCCTACTTCATTTATGGAAAATGTATTTATCAATATTTTAAACAAACAAAATAATCTCCATGTAAATGGTTGTAATTTTATAAGTGCTTCAGTTTTTGTCTCATTTTAATTGGACATCTTTTACATAAATTAAAGGTTATAAAATTATTTGACTTTATTCTAATGTAATAATATCTAATTTACGTTAAAAATTAGGTTCATTCCCACAAACGCTCAACTGCATACTTTGAAAAAACTTTTTGTTCACAACCTAGGATCTGTAAACTTATTTATCCTCATCAATTCCTACATCCACATCTCCTCCCACCCCCATTCACAGTTACAACTTGCGCTCAAGAGTACGATGTGGTACTCGAAGGTGACAATCGTGTTCTGGTGCAGTGTGCGGACCTGATCCGGGAATAGAAGCTGTACCAAATTCAAATTACCCTCCACAATCTAACTTCGATTTGATTTTTCGAGAATCACAAACTCTTTGCGAAAATAAAATAATTATATTTCATCATAATATCCAATCCCTTTCAAACAAATTGACAGACATTGAAATTCTGGTACACGAAAATCCATTCGATTTGCTATGCCTCACAGAACATTGGCTTTCAACTAATAACATCAACGATACTGCTATTTCTAATTATTATTTAGCAAATTCTTAATGTCAGCAAAATTTTAAAGGAAAAAATCCCCACGGAGATCTTTCGTAATCATATTATATCTTCTCCACTGACAGGCTACGAGAACTGCGTAGATAGTGTGTTCGAATTTTCTGCAGTTAATCTGACCTATACCGGTCTTGTTGTTTTGTGCATTTATAGACCTCCTCAATCAGATCTTGACATATTTTTTCGGAACTTCGAAATTGTTTTAAAACATCACACATAAATCTACTAAACCTATCGTTATATGTGGTGATTTCAACATCGATTTCCTGAGTACATCCGACTCTGCACATTCACCAGTTAATCGATTCAAGAATCTTATCGACTCCTTCAATCTTATTACTACGATAAACGACCCCACTCGCCTCTCCGGCTCATCTCTAACATTTATCGTCAACAATGGAATCTCGTATTTCTCGGAAGTGTTTATCGCCGGAAACAGCGGTCACCTTTCTCAAGTATTGACTATTAAAAATAAACTAAAACCATAAATAAATTAAAATCATTTCCAAGTTTTCTAGAGAGTTTAATGACACAAATCTATCCATATTTATAATTTTTTTGCGTGAAGAAACTTGGGAAGATGTTTATAATTGCCAAAAACACCGAGGAGAAACTCAATGTATTTATCTCAATATTCCTAAAACATTACAACTCTAGGTTTCCCGTAAAACGAAGGGGAATCAACACAAAGAAATACAATAGATGGATCACCCAAGGGATAAGAATTTCTTCAAAAAACAAACGCCGTTTATATTATCTTTCAAAACTCTATAACCAACCACCCGAATACCATGATTATTTTCGTAAATATAAGAATATTCTTCGAAAAGCAGTATATGCAGCTAAAGTAATGGAAAACGACAGGCAGGTACTAAAATCGAACAACCGGACGAAAACCATGCGGAATATTATAAAAAGTTAGACGTCAACTTCTGAAAATCGCGAAGAAAATATTTCTCTGCCAAACGATGGCAAAAATATCAAATCCACACGACATTGCAAAAATGTTTAATTCTTACTTGTCAGATGTAGGTAAAATAACGAACTCAATATCATCAAATCAATGTTCTCCAATTATAGTCACTCACGTACCCAATTCTATGTTCACTTCCAAAACTGAAGCCAGTGAAGTCATGAAAATTATCAGCTCTTTAAAAAACAAATTTTCAACAGAATAGATGATATACCCCAGTTTATTGTTAAATTTTCGTCCCATGTTATATTAAATCCACTCATAAATATTTTTAATGTTTCTTTATCGGAAGAGGCGTTTCCTAACGTATTTAAGAGATATAAAGTGAAATCTTTACACAAGAAAGAAACAAACTTCATGTTCGAAATTATCGAACAATATCTCTACTACCCACTTTCTCAAAAATCATAGAAAAATTGTTTTATAAGCGTCTTCTAGATTTTTTATCAAAAAATAACATTCTCTCTGACAATCAACAGGGTTTTCGGAAATCCTTTTCCACTACAAGTACCATATTTTCTTTCTTAAACGATGTTACCGCATCTCTTGACCGTGGAGAAAATCCTCAGGGTGTTTTTCTTGACTTATCCAAAGATTTCGATGTCATCGATCACGGAATTCTCCTTTCAAAATTGCATTCTACAGGCATTCGTGGACTTTCACATCAATGGCTAACTTTATTTAAAAGATAGATACCAACAGGTCGAAATATCCTTTACTAAAAATAAAGTACATCAGCGTTGTCTTTCNCAGGCATTCGTGGACTTTTACATCAATGGCTAACTTTATTTAAAAGATAGATACCAACAGGTCGAAATATCCTTTACTAAAAATAAAGTACATCAGCGTTGTCTTTCAGAAATAAAGCCACTTATTTGCGGAGTACCCCAAGGTTCAATTCTCGGACCTATACACTTTTTATTGTATGTGAACGACATATCATCCACTTCAGATTGTAAAATGGTTCTTTTTACCGATGACACTAATCTACTTTCATTGTAAACTCTGACAAAACAATGTCTATGTCATTTCACAATAGTATCACAAAATCTTTACCCCGGGTTTCTCGTTCTTTAAACGGAACACAATTAAAAATTGTTACGAATACAAAATTTTTAGGTCTCCATGTTCAAGGCAACCTCAAATGGAATTGCCACGATGACAATCTTATTTCCTAATTAAGCAAATTGTGTTACGCATTCCGAAACTTAGTTAACGCAGTTAGTCCACGGATTTCCCGTTGCGTATATTTTGCAAACGTTTACTCCCATTTACGTTACGGCATTATCTTCTGGGGTAATTCCGGTCAGAGTATTCAAACTTGCAGAATTCAGAAGAGGATAGTTCGGATGATTTGTAAATCTGACCCCCGAAACTCGTGTAAATCTTTAATCAAAGAATTAAATATCTTAACACTTCCCTGCATTTTATGAAACGGTCGTGTTTGTTAAGAACGAATAACTGAAGTGCCACCGTTGCTTCATACGACACAGTCTCGTTCACGAACACAACTAGCAATAGTAATAATATTCATCGCCCTAGAGTGTCAACCACTCTTTGCCAAAAAGGACCATATTATTCGGGAATTGTTCTATAAAATTCTCTGCCCAAGAATATAAAAGATATTATGAAATTGAATCTCTTCAAATCTGCGGGTAAAAGCTACCTCTTGTATCAGTGCTTCTACAATGTAAAAGAATTTATTGATTTTAATAAAAGTTAAATTCGTCTTGTACTTTATGACGCAATTGCTGTAGCACTTTTTAAATAACTTATAACAATTATAAAAACTATTTTCTTTCATGATTGTGTTGTGTTTTAAGACTCATATTAATTTAGTTTTATGTGTACTCAAGTTTGGCACGGTTGTGTACATTAATTCTGTAACCCCATACTGGCCCGGGTTTTTCTCCGGTTTTCCTTCTGGTAGAGGCGGATTTTTAATTACAGGTTCTCTAGCCTTTTGTCTAGAGTCGCATTGATTGAAACAAGAAATCGTGAATTTTGTGTTATTTCAATTCTTATGATTTGTAAACACTATACTCAGAATAATAATTTGTACATGTAAATTTTTTGTGTTATATTACAAACATGTTGATATTCTATTAGTAGTATAACACCTATCTAACTTTTTATCTCATCTAGGAATTTTTGCTGAAAGTGTTGAATCCGCCTCTGCCTTAGGACCCTTGATCGGAATTGATGGGATGGTCCCTTGCTTGCTTCCGGAGAGTAAATTACTTTATTGTCCNTGATGGGATGGTCCCTTGCTTGCTTCCGGAGAGTAAATTACTTTATTGTCCTCCACGTTATCATACGCAATTTGTACTGCATTTTTAAAAATAAATTTATTTATTTAAAATAATTTCTTACTCATAAAACCAACCAGTCACAATAAAAATTTTGGACCAAATAGACCGATGCCTTATGAAATATAATATGCTCCCTATAATCCGCCCTCGGTAGGTTCGGCTACCGGGTGGTTCGGCTGGCCTNATATAATATGCTTCCTATAATCCGCCCTCGGTAGGTTCGGCTACCGGGTGGTTCGGCTGGCCTCAAGTGCATGAGTCACACAGCCGAGACGCCTCTCCAGTGACAGATTATCAGTTTTTTAATGTAATTTCTTAATATTTCTTAATACACCACACTACAGACGATGCTATAGTTCAATACCATAGTTTAGACTATCTTATGTTTGATTTTATGATGGATCGTTCATAAAAGATTGAAATTTCATTACTATATCTTTTATTAGATTAGTACATCCATCTTCTACTCGGACATGTGAACTAGTCTTGAGGTGTCCAACGGGAGGAAGTCATTTGTGTGGTAAAATTTCTCTTTTGAGTCAATTTTAATTCAAGTGCAAATTAAAATGAATGTTCATATTTTACAAGGGAAAAGTATCCTCTCTCCCTCGTCCAAGAGACTCAGGTGTTCAATAACTTGCGGGAATATTCTACTCCAATACACAACTTGCTATGGCGCCAACCTTTGAGGTCGAGTTGAACAATAGCTAGCGAAATTCGTTTAGTTTACATATCTATTGCAATATAAATTTAATTTATTAAAATTCACTTCCATGAATTAATAGATTTTAATTTTTGTTACACTAATTGTTTTGAACCCATTAATTCATGGAAGTGAATTTGGATATAGTTGCCGAAAGATTCAACTAGTTGTAGTTGTATCTTTTTGCAACGATTAAAGAAAAAGTAACAACTATTGATTTAAAAATTATTTTATGAACTTACTTTTCAACTACACTAGTTGTAGTTGAAATTTTCGATAACTTAAACGTTGAAAAAAAAACGGTAATGGTCATCTTACATTTAAGAGCATTACCTATAGTTGACCCTTTTTACTACTAACGAAGTTCTGCCCAACACTGTTCTACGGAGCAGTAAGTAACATCGTTCCCCGCTAGATCGCATCACCTGAGGTTCAGCGCAACGGGCGCTCACGACCAATGCAGTGTGGGCAGCGGTGCGCCAACACGGCCGACACGAAGAGCCTGAAGCGCGAAAATAAACCCGCGCGCATAGCAGACCCATGAGTCTCTCGGCGCGAGTGAGTTGTTTGGCCTTCGACTTCTCGAGTGACAAACGCAAGAACATCCAACGTGCAAGCGAGTTCCAAGGTTCGATCCGCAGCGATTTCTAGAGAGAAAGTGGACCTCTTTTGGCGTGAACGAGACTGATATCAGAATGTTACTCTCTTACCTGAGGCTCGATAGGTTTCTCGAAGGTGGTTCTAAGACACAAAACTTGCAATCCACAGAAAGCCCACTAATCATCAAAACTTGCAACACACAGAAAAAAGGTAACGAAAATAGCAAAGAAGAAAAAATAAGCTATATACGAGATAATTACATTTACTTAAATCACAAATGATAACACTATTTTATTTATAACAGAAAATATATTATTTATTGTAGAATGGCAACTACGTGTCTCCTAAGCCCTTGCCAAGTGGACCTATACTAAAATCCTCCTCTTCCTTCTCTATATTTTATTTTAAGTACGATAACTTATGATTTTTGCGCTCATTTTCTAAGCTGAGTACTTAATATTGGTGTTACATAAAATCACACATAAAGCATATTAAAGTTATACAGGTGTATCCCAGTGTGTCTTAAGCTTCGTGTTAACTTTCTAGCAATGATACTCAGCAAACTGTGTAATTTTGTAAGTTTTAAAAGTGAAAATACTTTCTCAAGAACAACAAAATGTCGTCACGGGCGAGTAGTCTTCTGCCAGGAATTAGCGCGCATCTAACCCAGGTGTTCTCCGTCACGTTCCGCCCGAGGCACGCCTTGTGTAAACTCCGTTTCATCCCTCGCCGCCGCGGATGCCTCGCTTGCGCCCCGAGTCGCTCGCTTGTTTGTCGCCCTTGTTCTAGTCATTTGTCTCCGAGAACGAGTACAGCTCAAGCGCTTCGCTTTCTAACTTGCGCAATCTATTCCGTCTGCACTTCACGTGCAATTGTGACTAGCCATTTGGGACAGATTCAATTCTTGTTTTAACTTCAAACAATTACACGTTTTCTTTCCTGCTCGAGTCCAGAGGTTTTTAATTAAGTGTGTTGTTTGAAAATTTAAATTGTTTTGTTTATGAGAGTCTGTGGGTATTTATAATTCTTATTTCACCTTTATGCAATAAGCTCCTATTAGTAGGAAATTTCAATTTTTTCAGGAAATCAATTCTAAATTCGGAATTTTAAAGATTCTATCTCGGAAATAATCATCACAAGACAGATGAATTAGGAAAATGTGTATTGTCGAGACTGACATTCAATCAACAAATGGAAAGAAAAATACTAAATATGGGAACTTGATAGATTGCGAGGATGTTTCTGTCGCAGAGAATGTTGCTCTCAATGAGTTATGTTATGGTTCATTGAGAAATTATTTTTAAGTACGAAAAAAAGGTGAATTGAAGTGAAAAGTAATATTTCAAATTTTTTGCATACATCTCACGAGCAAACAGAGACATAAGCTGTTTTAATTGATAAACGTGCTCCTTTCGTCGAATCTTAATTATAACGAAAGATTAACAGTAACGTAACAACAAAACTTGGTCTGTGCAACAAAACTCCCAAGCCTTGTCGGATAAGGTTGCTACTTTAATAATTGAACTGTACCAGAACTCAAACAGTTGATATTTGATAAAAGTCGCGATGTTCTTTAAAAATTTTGTTTAATAACTTTCAAATAATGGTGACGTATCTGTATTTCAAAAGCAAAATACTTTTTACCTTCTGCGGGAAGACATTGTTGCCCTTCGAATTAGTTTAAGTTTGTACTAGTTCTTCTAGCTGAGATGGTCGTCAAAAAATAAACCTGTCATAATTTTCGAAACCAGTACATCAAAATCTTTTTACTCATATGCTACATATGGATTGTAAATAGGTTATTTATGAAATTACCTATATATAAGATTTTTAAATTTAAGTTTTTTTGATCAGATATTGTTTTTCTCTATTTGTGAGATCAAATACTTTTTCTCACAAATAGACGCTCCATGTGAAGATTGTATTTTCTTTAAACAGGTATCACGTATCAGAGAAGATAACATACAACAATCTTATAGTTCAAGCTTTTTCTGCAAGGTGTTAATAATTAAAAANGGTGTTAAAAATTAAAAATAAATAAATTAAAGACCTCTAATTGCCAACCAAAAAATTATTCATTATGTATTAAATATTAAATCAAAGTTTTAGTACACGAAGAAAATTTAGTTCTTCGTCGTGGACAATATCTTTATTTCATTCAAACTCCCATTCAGATCACATCAATGAAATTTGTAGATACTGGAAGGTCGCAGACAGTAGCCAATCAGTGAAAGATCTCAATGGGACACGGAGTAAACAGTTGGCCGTTTAACAAGCGCGCAGCGATCGCCGCAGTGAACAAATGACACGTGCTGTCGTGCTCTACATTGTTACACGCTTTCCGCTGATGACCACGCTGGCGGAGGAATTGTCTCATCAATAAGAATGGGAAAAGCACTGTGATTAACGGAGGTATGAATAAAAAGCATGTCATACAATGTTACTGATGAGTAAGTCAGAATAAAAATTATATTTGGGTTATTCTATAAAATTGACCATTCACTGTCCAAGCTTCAAAACTGATTTATTTCATATTGTTCCATCCTGCAATTTTAAGGTCGTCGAATAATATGACATTTAAATATTTTGAAATAGTGTTGAATAATTCTGACATGAGGGTCTTGAGGGATGATTTTCAGTAGGGAAAAATTAAATTCCGAAAGTGTATTTTTTTTCTGAATAAAAAGAAGACCGGGATGAATGACATAGTCCTTAATTCGAACGCCTGAATGATTATCGGTAGTCTTTACCCATAGCTTTCGTTGAATTTGTGACCCTGCGAGTTGAGAAAACCACGAGGAAGTAGCCAGTTCAACAGCTGAGTGGCGAAAATCCTTCCCAATCAGTATTTGACCCGCTACCTTCCATTTTGATACAGCAAAACCTTCACCTAACCAATATGGATGGACAAGAACGGCTATAGGAGGGTAATACAATATAATAACAACAAAACAGTACGAGTTTTAAAATCTGTTATATTTATAGGGCGTGTTAAAACTAACGTAAAGTTTCCATTCACTTGCACTGACTAAAAACAGATATCTCTCATGGAGGAGGTGGACTCTATTCTTTATTCGTTCCTGATATTTACTGCGAACTGGTATTTCCATGTTTCTAAAACTATATTTTAAGAACTCCGCTAAGGAGAAATATAAACGTGGTATATATTCGCATTTTCCTTCTGCATGTTTACTTAATACCAAATAGAACAACATTATTATATAAACGTGGAACTCATCTCTCAGAAACTATCCAACAGGGACTAAAGGAGGTTAGTAACCTTCACCCATTGGCCCCGCACAAGGATGGTGTTAAGATCCTGAAGCGTAAATAACATCCAGCGACCACTTCCGGTCTCTTCAGAGGTATTTCCGTCTCGCAGACTGATTCCAAACTGGAACGAGACTGAACTATTTTCAAAGCGATAAAATTATGCCCTGTGATATAAATGGGATTTTATTGAAATAGTTCTTTTCTCTTTTTTTATTTCCTCAATGTTTTCCTCAAGCTTGTCAACATTACTCGTTCGAGAGTTATGAGACGATGCAGTCAGCGATGAATTTTCGTTAATGTGTAATTGAATGAGGAACATGAAGATTATTGTTTCATAAACTTTTGAAATGAAGTTTTATACGAAGATATACTTCTCATTGTCATAATCATAACAGTGACATCAAGAATAATTTCCATTATTTGATGCCACGTGGCTGAAAAACTGTATGAAGTAGAATGGATTAATATATGATCCACACTTCATTAATATATTTCTCACTCCATAAAGAAAACAGCGGTACTCGATTCCAATTACTCGATTTTTTAAAATCGATACTCATTTTTAAAAATCTCGATACTCGATTCCAATTAGATTTATAATTATTCAAATTCGAATCTTCCTAGTTTCCAAATTAGATTTCCCCTAGGTTTTAAAATCTACCTCTATTTCTATTTTTCAAATAAAATTTGCAATATTGTTTAATCAGCATATTCGTTCATTGTTATTGTAACATTTCCCGTTAACTATTAATTTGGTAAACTGTCATATCAAATTCATTGTTTGTGCAAGAATATTCCCGGTCAAATTTAATTTTAATACAATGAGTTCAAATCCAAATTTAAAATTTGCATCTCATTATATCGCGTTGGAAATTTAAGTTTTATTCTTTTGTGCTGTCCTTCGTTTATAGAGATGTATACTCATTGCATATCCTTTATTACTCATTGCAATCCGAAGCGAGTATTGTAGAAACTGGAATAATAAACATGTGCTGTCTTAATTAGTACGGAATTTTTATACAAACTTGTTTATTGTGTTGCAAATTTTCCATATTTTCCTGGTTTCGTTCCTTTTTCCTCATTCTAAGATGTGGAACGTCTGCCAGACAAATCATGCTTCTTGCGTCAGTTATTCTAAAAACAAATTTGGATAAGCTTTTGGATTAAGCATACTTCCTCGGAGATAAGTTGGAACCGTTCCGAACTAAAGACTGGAATGGTCCATGTTATAGCAATAGAATTAATTTTTAGCATTAGGTTGGTACTAGTGTTTTAATTTTACTATGTAGCTGAAGAACAAAGTAATGTATTATTAAAAATTCCGATTCCTATCACTTCTATTTTCATTCTAATGTCCGCAAAATATTCCTAGGAAAGTTGTCAGAAGAGAAAAAGTGTAACTAATCAGTTTATAACACAACTCTTCCTTCAATTTATCACTTTGTCCATTGAAAAACCAAGCCTTGAATTGCGCATTGACCTTGTAAATAATTGATAAGTTTTGTTTTATGAAATGTAAAAAATAGTAAATCGTTCCCACTCGGCAATAAGATGATAATTATAATGCTTCTTCATCCCAAAATACTCGTATTCTGTAATTATACGTACGATTGTATCTGCATGTGTTCAGTAAATTCTTGCCCAGTATAGCACAGGAAATTAGTTTTAAGGTTATTTAATTAGATCTAAACACAAGGATTTAGCCTTCTTTTTCTCAATTGAATATTGTGGCTAATAGAAGAAAAAAAAGCACTTAGAGGCTCAATTTGAGAAACAATTTTGTTCTGGTAACTTTAGCAAAATATTTTAAAGTTTTCATATAAATAAATCAGCAGTAACTCATAATCGTATTCTGTTTTTCTTTTTTGTCTGGGGGGTGGGGAAGGTGAATGCTTAATTAATTCAATTTTATGTGAATATTTATACGGGATTTCTCCGATACATCTTTATTTCCCAGAACGTCACAACAATCCTATACTATCAAGCGTTTAATAGTTAATTGCATGCATGACTATTCGATCCCATGTCTGTATATTTGTGGATATTTTGTGTGCAACGGTTCACTAAAATATCTGAAATGGGCATAAGTAAACAGAGCAACATGTACTTATTGTGATTTTAACTTGATAAATATGTTTCATTGGCCATTTAAATTAAATAATTGCATTTTTTATTGATGGCGGGATAGATTGCGTCTTATGGACGAACCACATATTTTCCCAAAAAGGACAATCTTTTAAATCATGAAAGTGATGGAAGTTTACATTGATTTGTAGTAAATTTGCCGTAGTATCTTTTACATCACTTTTACCTTCGTGTCACCGGGTATTACAAAAAGATATTTCACTCTTTCCGAAGTGTAATGAATAAACCACGAATCGTTTGTACTCTGCCACCATGTTTTTACGTACTTCAAACGAGTCAACAGAGTTCCTGAATATTGTTTATACTGAACTATTAACTAATGGATAGAAATTAAATCATGTTTTTTTCATCATTATTATTCATAATATTGTGTTACACAACAATTACGATAAAAATAAAGAAAATAAAGAAAACAGTTATATTTCTCTGTGATTTGACGACCTTGGAGCGCTAGTCCCACCTTGATAAAACCTTACAAGTATTACGTAGAAACGTACGTCAGAGCAATAAGGAAAAACGTCGTATAAAGAGATGTATCGAAGAGTCTCTCTCTCTCTCTCTCTCTCTGTCCGCTAGAGGTCGCTGACTCATTTGGCCCCCGGCGAAAAGAGTGAGAGAGAGACAGACTCCGCGGAAGAAGGAAGGAGAGAGAAGGCAACTTTCTGGCAAACATTCTTGGACCCGGACACTGGCCCCGCCATACTTGATATTTGATAGTGGGCAACCGAGCAACCTTTTACAAACATATATGTGGTACGGCTAACTTTCTCTACAGAACTGGAATAGAAATGAGAAATAAAATATGCATAAACGTACTCTTTAAAAAGTTGAAGAAAATTAATTGAATATTGTATTTCCTTTCGTAGTTTCAAATCTTGGCGAGTTTTTCATTTATTACTTTAATTTTAACAACGATTCATAACTAAAATTCGAACTACAAAATATAATTAATTGAAGGTTTATTTTGAAATTATGAATAATTAATTGAAATGTTAAAAATATTATAAAATTATAACAAACTATTAATAATTAATTTANTGAAGGAATTACAAATATTATAAAATGATAACAAACTATTAATAATTAATTTATAATTATTTTATATAATTATACAGTAAATAGCACACATAAAATAAGTTGTGGCTGGAAAAAGGAAAAAAAAAGCGAATGCATAGTGGAGATAATTACTCGTGAGATACTTGCGATGTGCCAAGAATTTAATCATTATTTAAGATTTTTATTAATTATTACAACATACGAGTATTAAGAGTCTTTACCTACTCTGTAAACCATCATAGTCCACATCAAATCACAAAACACACATTTTGTATTTATTCTCAGCACTCGACATGAACCAATCAACAAGAGACGGCTCATAAATCGCGTACACTGGTTCTGTTCATGCTTACGTAGGAGAGAAAACAAATTAGACAGCTGACTCACTGTTTGGCTTCGGCACTTTCGAGGCACCTGGCGCAGACTGACCTCTGGCGGCTGTTTAGTGGTATATATTGGCAAATCATCAAACCCTAATAACGACCTCTGGACTTCTCTGCTCAAGTTGAAGTGCTCACAATTGAAATAAAGCAAGTAAAAGGAAAAAAGAAAAATATCAAAAATTTTGAAAATATGTTAAACAAATATGTGTGGGACTGTAGGGAAGGAAGTTAAATAGGAGGTTATTTAGTACGGGATGAAAGAAAAAGTATTGGTCACACGCCCATCACCCCGAGGTAAACTCGAGTTATCGAGAGTTTGGACACCAATAGAACAAAGATAGCGGACTCGAGTGGTGTTTCAGGACAGCCACCGCCAATATTTTAGAACAAAAACCCCGACACCCGTTAAGACTTTGACTGCCTCAGATTGTCGTTTGATATTCAAATCATCGTTTGGTAGCACTTACACTACCTTACGGGTGTACCAACGCTATGGAAACAAAGAGACCACCGTAAAATGAATTTTGTTGAAAGTAGATTAAAAATTAAAGTTTCTTGGATAATTTATGCGTAATTATTTTAAGGACAGGCTCTCCTAGAGGTATTTTGTCGAGTTTGGTGGTAGTGAATACAACGTATAAGATGAAAATATCACCAAGTCGAGTGATGTACGACATAGGAGGAATCAATTGAGTAGGTTGGCAGTACTCTCGCACGGCAGCTAGACTTTAAGGATGGGCACCCGCTCCGTTCGGAACTGTGATAAGAGTCGTGGATTCATCGTGTGAGAGAAAGAAGATGAAAGCTCGTAATTGGCTACGTCAGAATTGTGGGTTAAAAGATACATAACAATGATCGTATCTTTTCATTTTGCCTTTCTGTATGTATATATTTGTAAAACGTAAAAGCGTGTAAGATAAATGGTTCTCTCACGTATTTAAATAATAATACAAACAAAATTTAAATAAAAACCTTGTAATAAATAAAGATACCAGGCAACACTAGAGACAGTGATCTGCAGAAGATTGCATTACTAGGAACAGCTCAAGGTACTTGAAAAGCTCGAAATTGAAAAGTCTGATTCTGAGGAAGCTTCTTTTTATTGGGACTTTAGGGCTCGCCCACGTCCAGGTCATTAGAGCTCTTCATGAAGAAGTTGCTTGGAACCTGGACTGACTAACAAATGAAGCAAACGTTAACACAGTCGTGAAGAAATGATGAAATGATAATAATAACAATAACAGTATGTATATCACTAGCGAACCCGTGTCAAGATTTCCCAGTCTTACCAATACGAGAGTTGGTCCGCATTTTCGTGAGAGCAGAAAATGACATGTACAACAGTTATCCAGAATTTCGTTTTCAAGATAAATAAAGATAAGACACTTGAAATTTAACATGAAACAACTATCCATTTTTTTAAACTAAATAAATACGATACATTATTAAAAATATATAAACTAAATAACATACGCGTATTTCTTCGCAGTTAATAGACTTATGAGTAGCGTCCCATAACAGGCAGTTTATGAACTTATCATAATTCCATTTCAATATGTATAATAAAAGGCACATTATATGGATAAAATGCATGATTGCAAAGAAACTAATATTTGTACATTTTCGATCGTTCGACAAAAGAACGGGGGGGGGGGGAAATGCTTATTTACAACTCTATAACTTTAAGAAATAAGATACATCGATTTTCATTCTCCATGGGATGAAGATTATCTCGTGTCCTTGAGGAGAATTTTGGAAGGGAATAAAAGAAAAATATCGGATATAAGAATCCGCGTATATTCATATTTCGTTTTTATTCGGGTTGTCGTTTAAAGGGATCTTGATCCGAGGAAGATAAATTCCGCTATCAAATATGATGATAATAATAATAAAAATAAATTGACAACAGACCTGATACCATCCTTTGGAAAAGAAAAGAATCAAAAGTGTATGTCATCGATTTTGCTGTCGTAAATTACAACAATCTAGAAAAAACAAAGAACGACAAAATATCAAAATACCAACAACTAGCCTTTGAAGTAAAAACCTCTGGAATGTTCAAGAAGTGATCCTATCATTTTATCTACCCTAGGACTAGTACCCCAATCCCTGGTCGACTCCATTTAAAAACTCAAAATCAACACCAATATAATAAGTAGATCGCAACACAGCGTCCTTCTGTCCTCAGCCCACATTACCAGAAAGTTCTTGGACCTGAAATAGATTCTTCCTCCCAGCAGAACTTGATTTAATAATCCACTGCTGAGAGAAAAACCAACACAAGTTGAGAGAACTAAGTAATAACAATAATAATAATAATACTAATAATATTTTTATTGTCAAAAAATCAGTTACAAACTGCGTATGAGCACGGGGAGTACAATAAACTAATTTATTCTCCGAAAGCAAGTAAGGGACCATCCCATCAATTCCGATCAAGGGTCTTGAGGCAGTGGCGGTTTTCACACTTCAGTACACTTCTATGAGTAGAATAAAAATTGTTTGCCGTGAGTTATAATAGACACAGTATACCAATAAACTTGTTTTTAATAAAAAAATATTATTACACAAATACGTACAGTTATCAAACTATAGATAAGGCGGAAAATATTGTTTATAACTCGAGACTATTAAAATAAATCTAAATTGGAGGGAAATTATTACTATAGACCACAGCCCTGGGGCAAGAGCCGAGAGAGCCTCTGTATAAAATCCTCCTTTACCCGAAGGAAAACTGGAGAGAAACCCCGGTGAGGATGAAAATAATTGATTGTACAAATAGTCTCATTTCTAGATATCTCATAGTGTTACTTTTACTTTCAAAATCACAGTGCTTACTTGTTTCGATTAAAGTGTCTCTTCTTGATTTGAATTAAAGAGCTAATTTTTCTATATCTTTCATCACTACTATTTGAACAAAGAAATCACGAGAGGATGAAATTGCAGATATATTAAAAATATATACACAGCCATAAACAGACAATTTTAATTGGTAATTAAAATATAATCATAAAATAGTAAATAATTAAACAAACAAATCGTATTCGTGATTTTGTTCTATTTCCTTTTTTTAAACACTCAATATTTAAAAAAGAAATAACCTCAAATAATTGTATCTACTCCATTAATCGATTCTTAGACTTCGATTGTTGTACTGGCTATCGAAGAAGATGAATATAAAATGGTGGATTGTCGATTTCTGCAAGTCTATTGAACCGATAACATCACATATGGAATACCTACACAGAATACCACTCCAGGTTGAATTAAGTAGCTACCCTTGTCAATAATAAGACTTCACTCGTTTTTTGTATTCACAAAAAGTCTACAAGAGCAACGTCATTTTCATTGTGATCATCAACATACAAATCAACATGAAAGTAATGGAACGTGAAATTGCGACACTAAGTGTGTGTATGCAACTCCCCGAACAACGAAGTGCGAAAGGTTGCATACCATTCCTCTGTCAGGAAAAGGACATGTTCATTGATCGATAACGTTGTTTTATAAATCACGGACACGTTAAATTAAGTCTAAATAAATCTTTTTAAAAACATTTTCATATATAACTAATAATGATGAGGTTAATTATCTAAGGTTTATGTTCGTTAGTATTTCTAACTCTGTCAAATATGTTAACAAAGAACATTATATGTATGCTTTTAACACTTCTTAAAAGCATACATATAATGTTCTGTTAACCATAAAAATAGTGAAAATCATCTCGTTATTCGGCAGTCTTTTTATTTTCATGTAATAGACACATTTAAAAGTATTTTTTCACGTTAAAGGAAAGTAATCCAAAATTGTTCAGAAACATGTGGTTTGAAAATTGATTAGATGCATAATGAAATTTCATAATATCAAGTGGTTTCAAAATATCAAGTTATTCCATAAAAATGTTTACAAAAAAGGATGTTTTGAAATCAGAAAATCTAAAGGAAATTCCTTTGAATGATAGTATCCTTCAACATACGAGAAAGTCAAAGACAATGACACTGTCGCTCAACCTGATATTCACTACACCACTTCATCACAAAGACACAAAGTTGGGCAAATCTAAAAACAATAGAGAGAAGTTATAGAAAGATACCTTTTGAGAACATAATAAAAGTTACATGGTAATTTAACATCCATTTAAAGCCAACGTCTTTGTTTAAGTGGATTCTTAGCGAAAACATATTAAATGGAAATAATTCAGATTTAGAGCAAAATATGAAACAAAATTAATATTCTAAAATTATTTTGATTTGGTTTTCGTACAGGACTCTAAATAATTTCATGACCTCTAAAGTTACATTAGTATAGAAAAGAAGGCAGAATTCTAAACACCACAAATTTTTTTCAAATTTTGAAACACTGTTTTAACAATATCTGCCTAATAAGATACAAGTTCACGTCATATTATCCATATATTCACGTTGGTTGAAAGAACAAATGTTTCTTGCAAGGAAATAAAACACACCTAACTATATATTTTATTCGCATTAAAATAAAATTAATTGATTAAATAATAATTTCCATAGTTGAATAAATACACATCATATTTGATACTTTTACCTTTTCTTCAATCATCACCACCTACCTGCCCGTGACGACCCCGTGACAGAACAGTACTCGTAGCGTAGCAAACGAGTGAATCATCGTTGTTATTTGGAAGGTCACATGACCTATTGCAGGCGCGATGCCAGCGCGCCTGGTGGTCACGAAAACATCCAATAAAATGACGCACAGCAGTAACGTGGAACATAAGATAAACTAAGTTAAGTGTTTTGTACTGAGATGTGTTTCTTTGAACAAGTATTATCAACTCGTCATGAGAATGAGTCACTTTTGAAAATAATAACAGTAGTGGTAATCATAATAATAAAAATAATAAAACTGATGCTGCTGTTATAAGTGTCTTAAAGCGAAACTTATTTATTCCCTTACACTTCACTTTGGAGCATACATTAAAATTTAATAATACAAATATAAAACAAATAGAAAGAGTAGCTGAAAGAGAAAAATAATTCAATCAGAAGCATATGTCTTCACGTTAATAAGATAATGGAGAACAACAACGTAGCAAAAATATTCGTGATACTGTTATCAAATTTGTTCTACAATTTAGTTGCGACAATGGAGAAACAAACGAACAATATTTGGGTTTAGTTTTTAGAAATGAAAGGATCTAATTTGATAAAATAACGTTTCCACAGGATGAAAAATTAAAAGGGAATTAAAGTTAGATGATATATTATAATGAAGAATTTATGTTCGTTTCGTATGATGCATTTTGTGCTCCAAGATTGCACACCAACTGTCTTCCAATGCTTTTTACTGTTTGTGATTCAGACAGCTGTGCTATGCACTATTGGAAAATGAAAAAAGAACACCATGAATTCGTGGACCCACCAGAAGGAAATTTTATTGACACATTCTCGAGGACGTATACAACAAACGATCACATCGACAGAGCCATACGCATATGAGTATAGTCGACAGGACATGCAAAATATCTGAACTAGTACCCTGCATATCCTCCTTTTGCAGCAATTCAGGCTGCANACAGACGAATATAGTCTTGCGGAACGGCCTGCCATCCAATTTGTACCTGATGCCCCATTATGGACAGATTTCCTGCCGGTCTTGCAGAGCGCGCAATATGACGTTTCACCCAGTCCCAAGCATGCTCAATGGGGAACAGATCTGGGGATCGTGCTGGACAGGGTAGTTGTTGAAGTACACTTTGGAGAGAGAGTTGGGTGGCACGGGATGCATGTGGACATGCATTGTCCTGCTGGAAAACGACATCGCCTTG
>NNCF01129500.1:0-35861 GCA_002313205.1 Laupala kohalensis
GGAGAAACTGCCTGGCAGGTAACGTGCATCTTGCAAGCGGAGCCTGCCTCGAAAATTGGGCTAGCTGCCTGTAATGTCAGCAGGCAGATTACTTGCCTCGCAAAGTAGATTTGAGGTAGGTAACCACCTCTCAAAGGAGCATGCAAGGTGCATAGTTGTTCGTGTGAGTTTTGTTTGTATCTATAGTGCACATTACCGTTTTGTTGTTGTTGATTTTACAAGTAAGTGAAATTTATAACATTTTACTTGATAATATTGACGTATATCACTTAAGTTTAATATATTGACGTGTCTTTGAAATATATTGAAAAATGTCATGTGTGGGGAAATAATGTTTGAAATTCCTATTTTTGCGGTTCCAGCGGATTTTACAAGATGCAGTGGCCAGTGTACAAGGGAGAAACAACAACATTCAAACTGAGATGCATCATACTGTTTTTAAATAGTAAAGTGAATGGTTGTTTTCAATACAATACATGGAGATGGAATTAACATATTGTTTTCAAAATAAGATACATTCAAAATAATAACTCTTTATCTCATGTTTTAAAGCTAATAAAACAGCAAGAACTTTGATACTTTGGTTATCACTTGCCTTTAAAACTTTTAACTTGTGAAGAAAATACGTTTACATTTTTTATAGACAGAAGAGTTACTGAGTTTCTTGAGTTTTGTGAACATTTTTGTCAAACGTGTAGTGTTTTGATTGTAGATGACTGAAATATAAATAGTTATACTGAAGTGTAATATTATTCATCTCTTAATTTCAGTCTACAAATTGCGTTGTGTACTGTCTGTAATAAGTGGAGTGCCAAGAATATTTATTTACAATTAATAGTCAAACTATCCCTATCTGAGAAACCAAAAAGTATTAGTAGTAATGAGCACCTTACAGAAAAGTAGTGTACAGTAATTTTTTCCCACAGGAAAGTACAGTGAGTACTGGGCGCAGCACAAAAATAGTACTGGGTTGTACTTTTCTGGTATATTTAGGGCTGAAGAAATTACTGGAAGTACCGTATTTACTTGCATGAATCTTTTAAAGATAATTTTCATATTCCCTAGAATTTTGATTTTCTTGTTTGGAACTTTGTTGTCCAATTTTTTGTTAAAACAGCAGTTCTTTCACAAATTTATACACTCATTTTTTCTTAGATATACATAAGAAAATAAGAATTGTGAATTATTTCAAAATTTTATTGTATATTGATATGATTATGTTGATACTCATGACGGCGCAGTGTAGATTTCGGCACAGGAGTACTCGAATCCACTGAGTACTGTCGGTACGGACTTCTTCGTCGGGAGATATTTCTCAGTAATAACCAAAATTTGCAAGTAAGAACTTTGTGTAGTACATAGAAAGCGAATGGAACACTGAGCTGGTTTGTCTGGCGTGGAAAATTAATACTAAACTGCCAACTTCATGCAAGTTTTCGAATAAACAAATAAGACAGCGTAGGAGGCATATGTGTTGCATAATATTAAAAACACGGTAAAACGTATTAAAATGACTATTTTATTATCCACTGTTTATACATAGTAAAAATTTGTTTTAGAGAATATCGTTTTTTGTTTTGCCATTAGTACGCCCGCAAACGTTGGTGCGTTCTCAGTTCTACGACAAATTTAAGAAAAAGAGAACAATATTCTCGAGTACAATGCCACTATTGGTTGGTGATGATCCTTTTCCCTTGCAAACTAACCTTATAAAACCCTTTAATGGTAACAATTTTTCAAAGGAGAAAATTATATTCAACTATAGACAAAGGGACAAGGCAAAAATTTACTACTTATTTGAATGGGGTAAGATCTGTGCCGTGGCAAAATCAGTTAATTAAAAAGTAATAATTTTCTATTTATATTTAAAGAATTGAAGATACATTTTTACATGTAATGTACACAATATATATTAAATAAAACAAATAAAATGGAGCGAACAAGTTTTTCATACTTATTCAAAAACGTATTTAAGAATAAGTTCTGCTTGAAAACAGCTGTTGAACTCTAGAATATATAGTGTTACCTGAAATAAAATTTGGGAAGGCAATGTTTTGAATTAATATAGGAGATGAAGCAGAAGGGTGAGCAGTACACGGATGACTTGAAGGGTTATTTACAGAGTAGTTGGACAGGAGATTCAACTGACCCAAAAGTAAAATGTCTTCTATTGCCTTCTTTGCATAAATTTGCTGTGGTGGGTTCAGCTTCCTGAAAGAAGTGACCCAACTTGCAGCATACACGCTCACATTATCTTCACCAGGTTCTTTTCGGTAAAGTTGCCCCAACGCTTCTTTTAATATGTTTTTTCTTTCCTTCATATGTTGCCCCAAGAATTCTTCTTCTTGTTCGAGGAGTTTATGGGCAATACTGGACCATTTTCAATAGCTTCCTAGCACAATAACAAGTAGACACTTTTAATGTTTTGGCCTTGCTACTGGTGCGCTCCTATGTGTGATTCATCTGTTGTACCTTATATACTCTCGCCAGTTTGACTCCAGGATGGACCCTGGTACTCATTTGACATCAGACTTAGTAGACCTTGGAGTCAATCTGGATATAAAGATGTGATGAAAAATCCTTACCTCTCCGGGCCATCCAGCCAGCAACTCTGCTCTACCCACTGAGTCGTGCTGACTCCTCACAAGTAATAGTGAGAGTGAATTTGGAGGTGTCATTCCCACAAATAATACACTTATGTGTATGAACTTCCTTTTAGAAATTTAATTACATATTTGGGGGTAAAATGACTAGTTCCATGGAAATAGTTATCGGAAGAAGAACATGTACATGTGTGTTCCTACATCTCTTCTAACGCTTGAACAAATAACGCTAAGCGCATTGCAAGTGTCTTCCAGCTAGTGTTACTTCAAATATCTGGAATTTTTAATGAAAATGGTAATTGTGTTGATAATAACAGTTCAGAATTTATGTTTATGATCCACATTCTGTCATTTTAATTACCACAAATAGATTAGTAATGTGTATTCATTTCACAATTCATATGAAGTGAAAAGGACAGTAGTTGCATTAAAATAATCGGTTTAAGTAGCATATACATGTGTTGTTTCTTTGTGTGTCGTTACCTCTCTTCTAACACATTAACTGTAAATGATCAAAATAATCCAAAGCTCATAGTCCACCGTGTGTTACTTCAAGTATCTGAAGTTTTTTAAAAGTGTAAGTGGTGTTAGTGTTGATAATAGTTGTGACTATAATGTTCCAAATATTCATAGCAAAATTGTGTATGTAATAATTAATAATAGCAGCAGAAGGACCATGATTGTTACTTGAGAATTTTTCATCTGAAGAATTAGTGTTCTCTATTATTTTTTTTTTCTCTTTTGCATGAATTTCACTGGAGAAATGACCAGATCAAATTCTCAAGTAATTTTTAAGTGAATAACTTGACAACTGAAACCTTTCTCTTGACCATCCTAATAATTTTGGTGAACTTAAAAATCCCCAAAGTAGATCTTCAAATTAGTGTTTGATGCCGGTAAAAAGCATAACATGTCTTTACCTCCATCAGTAAAATTCACTTACTACTAAGAATTCCTCGTTCACCATTTTGTTCTTTACAAGCAATTTATAGTAAGGTAATAAAATAAATACATATAATATGATTGAAATACAAAATAAAATGAAATTTTGGAAGTGGGCAAGATAAATTATGAATAGGGAGCCATCAAAATATGCAATAATTTACCTTTTCACATTATAATAGAAGCAAGTAATACAAAATTTAAAAAATACTACTAGTTAAGTAAGAATGATGCATTTAAAATGTAAAATTTCTTCATTAAGAAGGCTTAATAATGTCAGGAGGTGCATATCATTATATATGTAATCTTCCACAGATCTGAAGACAACTTTTGAAATTAATATTTATAAAAAATGAGAACAGTGCTATCCTGCATTGAATTTCATTTTCATATTACAATTTTTTCCCCACAGTTATTTAAAACAAATTTAAACTAATCTAGTAAGAGAAACAAGAAAGAGAAAAGATTGTAACAAACATAAATAAAAGTTCTGCTGTAAGGCCATCAATATTGGGAAGGGCAATAATTATCAAAAGATTTTTTAAAATTCCCAAAGTGACCTAAAAATTGTTCCAAAAACAAACAACAGCAAAATGCATTTGAAACTAAGGAAACAGGATCAATATTGTGACTTTTACTAATCACCTATTTATTTTAATTAATAGTTAGATAGGGAACTGAATACTCATTTCTTTGGGAGCCACTCACAAGGACAACACAAAAATTTGGTGTTCGAGCAATGAACAAAACATTTAATAACTCTTTGAAGCACAATTTACACTCTTCCAAAAGACATAAATAAAACATTAATCATTTATTGACCAGAGGGGCCACATTCCCACCAAAACGACACAAATAAAACATCAATCAGTTATGGACCAAAGGGGCCACATTCCCACCAAAACGACACAAATTATAATCACTGGCTTTACCATTTACATTTACTGACTGTCAAGATTGTCATCATTTATCATCATCATCATCAAATAAACGTTCACTGTTTTTAATTCTATTCAATTTTTACACTACAATTACACATGTTTTTTTCTTGCAACAAAGTTACGCACTGATTTTATTCCTAATTAACGCTAATATTTACTGTTTAATTGAACTTCTTCTGAGTCCCAATATTTCACTGATTCTACTGGCCTACCTCTCCGAGCGACTGAGTTTAATCAAAGCACTCATTCAGTTTAATGTTCTCGCTCATACTGGTAGCCACTATCAAACACTTGCTGACTCGCAAGCGTACTGCGATGATGGCTTTCACATTCGCCAACGATCGCAGAATACCTGTACAAGATGCCTGACTGATGGAAAGCAGAGGAGGGTAGTCCCTCACGAATGTCAGCACGGCTCCCCCGTGGATTATTTGCGACCAGCGCCAACCAGCTTCCGCGTTTTATCGCAATGTCTAGTTCTCACCCGAAAAGCGTTCCGACAAACTTATCTAAATGCTGACGAAACTTGTATCTCAACTCCGATAAAAAAAATTTATCTGAGCAGCCTCTGCGTGACTACAAAAAAACTTCGATGTCAGGACGACCAACAAAAATTCTATATGATTTGCGTCAACATCTAAGCGCTGCGACGGAGAAACATGTGATCTGCGACAAATTAGCGCGATCTGAGCAACGTCTCAGCGCTGCCAAAAAAAATCTCTGAATAAAAATTCTATTCGTCTGAGATAAACACATCTATACGTCTGAGCTGCTGAAAAATCTTTACGTCTGAGCTACCCCGAACTACCCCAACCAATTGAACAACAGAATAAATAAAATAAAATCAGTTAGGTGGTTAATAAACAGCAAACTGTTCTCAGAAACAGGTAGCTTCTCAGTATCAATGCAAGACAGGTCACACCAACCAGAAACTATAGAAAAATAATCCCTAATGGAACCAGATTTACATATTCATGTCACTGATGTAACGAAACCAAAGAAACTCTCAAGCGTATATTACGGAATTGAATTATTATATTGCCGCTGCCTAGGGGTCGCCGGGGCATTCTTAATGTTAGCACTAAGATTGCATTATAATATATAAGTTGTCCAGGCAATTTTCTAGAATGTATGTATACACGGGGGATGAGGGTTTGACTCGAAGGACCAAAATCTTAAGGTGGATAAGGTGTAGTGAGCACCATTGGGAAACATGGAAAATAAATGGCCAGGACACAAAAACTGTACACGGAAAATATTTACAAGAGACATTATTTACAAAAGACAATTACAAAAGTATTTACATAAGACAAGATTCTATAAAAACTATTAAAAAATTAGTACTTACCAATAAGAGTCTATCTTAGATTGCGGTGAACCTCACCGCCAGGTAACAGATTAATCATGTTACGTCGAATGAAAATGGTAGACGGGACCGGGATTCGAATCCCGGTCCCGTCTACCATTTTCATTCGACGTAACATGATTAATCAATAAGAGTCTATAAGATAAAGTATTTACAAAATAGAATTTCTTCACCTAGGAAGAAGTTTCGTAACCTGTAACATAAAAATAGTAAAAGCCGGCAGTAACACGTTGCATATTACCCAACAATTATAATCTCCTTCATTTCTGTCTCCCTTTTTCTTCCACACGTAGCTTAGAAACAGCCCCGAAGATTCCACTAGACATTCTGTTGGCACGCATTATATTCATTGCCAAGTAATTGTTTCTGTTTTCGTTTATAAAGCCCCCGGTTTGCAAACATTTTCGATATTTTTTGTTTGTGTACAATGCAACAGGGTGTGAACCCAATCTTCTTCCCGCTCGACACACATTGGACAAATCGAATGTAGATTATTTCTTAATTTTCGACGTTTCCATCCCCCTAGTCGAAACCACCCGTAACCTGATCGCGTTCTTGATTTCAGTAAGTTTATGTATGTTTTGCGTCCCCAGTGACCTGCTACAACTGTTTGAACTATAAGTGACCTTTTTTCTAACCTGCTCATTTCTATTTCGAGTCTGTACGCTTCATACAATTTAATTTGAATCACCTTGCTATCGCTACTCTCATGTGCGGCCTGCCATAATTATTCCAGCTCTGAATTACGGATAACTATTTGTCTATTATTTGTCTACTCCATTTACCATGTCTATCATTATGGTACGTTTTTGTTGTCGTTGTTGTTGTTTGGGGCTTTAGGGTTCGCCAATGGTAAGGTCACTAGAGCCCTTATTATTATAAGATTCCCTAACAACTGCATTTTGTGTCCTAATGTAATCCTAACTAATCGATTTTATTGCTCTGAATTTCAGTGTAAGTTCAACCGGCTCCTGGCCAAATTCCCAAAGAAACCACCGTTAGCAGTGCCGTTTGCAAGACCAATTATATTTTAGAGGTATGTATTTTGAAGAATTGAACATGACATTTTCTCCTGCCCTCCATACTTCTGCCCCTACTCTATTCCGGGAACGGAGATCGAATTGAACATTCTATCTGCAAGATTTGGCGCTAATTCCGGTACCGTTGCTTTCTTCGCATACTACTACTTAATATGTACAAGCCTTTGCGATTTGCTTTTTCTTTGTGTCTGGTCCACGATACATTCATATTATAGAATATGTGTCTTTTACATTTTCCAGCGTTTCTCCCCGATTTCTCACTGTTCATTTACTCCGATCACCCAGCCATTTTTGAAAATCATAGTTTTTGTCTTCTTAATGTTTACTTTAAGCTGCATTTGGGCACAGAATATGTCAAGCGTGTTTCGACTATATTGAAACCCTATTTGAGTTTTTGAAATGATAACTAGATCGTCAGCAAAAAATAATCCTGATATTGGTCTACAGTTTTCTCCTATTGTAGGAGCAATCCGAATTTGCAAGATGTACCGATACGGGTTGCGGACGACCTCTCCACGCCCAAGAGTCACACTCGTAAATTACTGTCAGGTTATTTGAAGGTTGCAAGAAAAAAAGGACATCGGGATTCTTTGAGGTTCGACAAGGTGGTCGTGGACGGTCCACAATACACGTTGTCCGAACTGCAGGAGGCGAGCGGGCCGAGTCCTCGAATACAGCCAACCCCTGTCACCGGGCACTCACCCGCAGAACTGCGCCACCCACCGGAGACCCCTTCGGTGCACAACCCCTCGCCACACCCCCTAGACGCAAAGCGGCGCATTAAAGGACGTAAACGAACGTGACAGCAGCGCATGCTTCTCCCGGCTTTAGCCACCAGCATCTATCACCACGCCAATACCCCCAACCCTCGACCGACGTGTGGTGAGGCATAATGCGGGTGACCTTTGGCCAGAGCAATGGGTGGAAGGTGCCGTTGGGAGAGAAAGACAGTCAAACAAGGGTAAGTCTTCAAACCGCTAGGAAGAAAGGCATAGGGAAATAAACATTTGCTTTTGGAATGTGGAAGGGCTTGCTAAGCACAGTTTCAGGACTGTTAATATTAGGGAATTTCAACTCAAAAATTGAAGAAAAAACATCTGTCCCTCAAATAATTCATTATTATTATGATGACATTGATGCAAATGTAAAAGGTAGGCAAAGTAAGGATAAAGAATTTAACACAGATGGAAAGAATCTCTTAAATTTATGCTGTAGCATCGTTTACAAATCCTTAACGGAAATCATGGGCAAAACCTTATGGGTAACTTCACATATCTTAGTACAAATGNTTGCAGCATCGTTTAGAAATCGTTAACGGAAATCATGGGCAAAACCTTATGGGTAACTTCACATATCTTAGTACAAATGAAAGTAGTGAGATCGATTATGCATTAGCGTGCGAGAAAACATTGCACTGGCTAGACGATTTCTGGATTGAAAGCAGAGTAGAATCACACCATATGCCAATATGCATTACATTAAAATAAAATATCTCGGAAAAAGAAGATTCAAATTATATCACACATAGAAAACCTATGCATTTTAAATGGACTGAAAGTAAGAAAGATGAACTTATCGAGCATTTTTGCAGCAGATTCGAGGGTTCCTACACGGTTATTCCCTCATACCTAGCTATAGGAAATTATAATGCAGCAGCTGAAGTACTACTAAACGGTCTTTATAAAGCAGATTGAAACTTGACAGTATTGGAAACAAGCAGGACTAGACAGGTTGGTACAACGCTAATCGCGAAAAAGCTTAAATTAAAGCTGAAAAGACACTGAAATTCTTTGTTTGGCATGTGAATAAGTCTTGCGCCAAAAAAAACATCAAGTTATGGAAACAGTATTAAAAAACTATATCACATACCAAATTAGCGTGACAAGAGGCGCAATTAATTAGAACACAAAATATAATTAATACAAACAATACCAGCGATATATGGACTGCTATACGGAAATTAACTCGGAAATCGTACATTATTAACCATATAGACGGGTTAAATTCTACGATCTCCTCAATACTCAGTATATAGTAGTTACTACAACAATTGAAATGGAACTTCAAGTAGTTGAATTAGATAAGAATATAGAGATAGATGAAGTAATGTTCCCGATTCAGGAACTAAAATACAGCAAGGCAGCGGGATACGACGGCCTCCCACCCAAATTTTTTAAAGTATTCAACCACGAATTTGCTCGGGTACTTTGTGATATCTTTAACTACATGTATACAATAGGCGTATTTCCTGTTATCTGGAACACATCAATTATTTTTCCAATATATAAAAACAAAGGCAATGTAAATGACACCACTAACTATAGAGGAATTTCACTCATCAGTGTTGTAGTAAAAGTTTTTTTGTAAAATACTGTGTAGTAAGCTGAATAGATGAGCTGATAATAAAGAACAACTACCAATTTTACAAGCAGGATTCAGAACAAATAAGAGCACAATTGACGATATTTTTATTCTTACATCTCGTGCGGAACGGGCAACAGCAGTTAAAAAAAACTATATTGCGCTTATGTTGTTTTCGAAAAAGCTTTTGACACGGTAAAGAGAAACATACTTTGGACCACATTAAGAGAAAAGGGCGTACCGACTAAATTTAACACTATGTTAAAAACCAATTATAATGCTGAGAGTGCTTGTGTCCGTCTTTATGGAACCGTCACAAATTATAACTCGCGCAGCTAGCATAAATGATCTGTCAATCAACAGCGGTGTGTGTAGTCACCAGTTGACCGAGTCGATCGATGGCAAATGGTACGCAAGTTCTGGCGGGAAGCGCTGCTTCGTGGTGCCAGAATAATCAATATATGAGGTGTTGTTGTTCACAGATATTTAACTCTTAAGATATGTCACTTTTCTAATGATAGTATAGAAAAAATGTCTGAACTAATCTATACAATTTTATAACATATAAGTTGCCAATATCTTTAAGTATATAGGTAGACAGAATGCGTTTTATTACTCTCATTGTAAATTCATGATGGTACACGTGAATAGAATGAATACACAGAAAGAGATGGCGTTTCTTAGCACATCTCCAATGATTTGTCTATAATAGACTAATAAGGTATGCTAGACTATTATGTTTGTATTATTATTTGCTTGTATTTAGATGTATGAGTTTCTGTTTAAATAAATTCATTTTTTATAGTAATAGTCTTCTATTTATGCTATTAGTCCTGAACAAGGTTTCAAATAGATACCCAATATTGGCAAATTATTAACCAAGACCTCACTATTCTATTACAATCATTTCTATTTAATCAGGTTGTTGCCACAAATAACTACAAAAGGTATATAGAAAAACGTGATATCAAGGATGAATGTAGAATGTGTCAACTAGCCCCAGAAACATAAGATCACATTATACCTCGCTGCACAAATGTAGCTCATACTTTATATCTCCATTTTCACAACCTAGCTACAAACATAATGTATGTGTTTCTTGCAATAAACACGGGTCTTTCACCAGAAAAAAAATGTAACTATTATGACTATAGACTTCCTCCTACAATGGAGAATGATAGATTCAGTTTCTATTATGATATCCTAATCCATACCGACAAAACAATCAGTCAACAAACCTGTCATACTCCACATAATTTACAAGACAAATTTGCATTCGTCGTTGCATTCTCCCACCCAAAAGACAACAATATCAATTAAGATAAACCAAAAATTATCTAAATATATACCTCTTGCAACAGAGTACAGTGAAATATACAGGTATCAGTCCCAGAAGAAATAATCGCTAAATAGCACAAATCAGTCTTTTTGGAGTTCAGTTGAACAAACTGTAGTAACATTCTATTGTATTCATAATGATCACTTGATGTTTGGAATAATATTAAATAACTAAGTGAATTATTGAAAATGTAGCTTTTTAAAAATAATACTTGTGAAAAAAAATGGAAGTTTGAATTTATGCACTAACAGAAAAGCTATGAAGTATTTACTATAGAAATTTATAATTTTTGTTTTTTTTAATTAACATATATTTACATTTTTTAATTAGCATAATTAACATATTTTTTTTAAATTAACATATATTCAATCAATAAGTATGTTCAATGTCACGTTCAATTGTTCTGTTGTCATGTTAATGTATCTGGATACAATTTGCTTACACCTGAAGACTACTCCAATCACCCGTAGAAACATTGGTAGTAGTAAAACAATAAAAATATATAGTGCTTGATTAAAAACAGGGTTAAGTTATACTTAATTTTTTTTGCATCTTATTAAAACATACATATTTGCAACATTCCTATATTACAGACTTGTCATGCAAGTTATGAAAATTTCAGTTTGAAACATCAGTAAAATATATTTTTTGTTACGAAAGTGTAAAAATCTGTTTTTAACACTTTCGTAACAAAACAATTGCCGACCCCTCTAGCAGTTCACAAATAAGAGCAGGATAATTGTATCATGAGGACGTTTACAAGGTAAACAAAAT
This sequence comes from Laupala kohalensis, assembly GCA_002313205.1. Taxonomy (NCBI): domain Eukaryota; kingdom Metazoa; phylum Arthropoda; class Insecta; order Orthoptera; family Trigonidiidae; genus Laupala; species Laupala kohalensis. Next base: position 11,367 of record NNCF01129500.1, read on the forward strand.
AAACAAGCTGAATACATAAATGTAAACTACAGTACATGAAGACCTCTCAAAACAAAGTAAAATTATTATGTTTCTTCTAACAACTTCTTTCAATATAGCAAAAATTTTAATAAAAACTATCACTTCATAAAATCATATTGACCCAGAACCTTTGTATTAATATTCTAGAAAAACCAAATGCAGCTTAAAAATACAAAAGTCATGCTTCTTTTCCATCTTCTTGAAGCAGGTATTCAGCAGTAAATAATACAGAAGGACAAGTGACTACTTAATAATGAGTACTGCAGACACGACAAGATATTCTTAGCAGAAATTTTAGAAACATTGAAAATAAAAGCAATTGCTTTCCTATTCCAGTTCATACTTCTCCTTATTTTGATATTAATTTATTTTCAATGCATACCAACAGGAGATTAAAAACATTAAATAAATAATGGATTTTAATAGTAGTAGAATTAAAGACATCGTTCAGCATATTCCATAACTGTCAACTATGTACTTCTCTGCAAAGTTCCAGTACTTCAGCTAGTTTCTAGTAAATTAATTCACAACAACTTCACATGTTGCATTAGGATAATAGTCTGCTTGATTTGGAAATTTTAAAATTCATTAATTCATAACCGAACCGGTGAAATTGCAAAAATCAGAGAATAGAGCTACCTTACAAACCAAAAATACCTCACATGTAACTACATCATAAAATGATCCAAGAAACTGAAATAAAAAATAAAATCCTACCTTAAAATATAAGCTACACGCAGCCAAAATCACTATGTGCATTTACCAATCCTCCATAAGTATCTAACACACATACATGAATTCAGATTGTGGTATAATTTGGCTAGTCTATTTGTAAGGACACTGGTGTGAACATCCCAACAAATACTTTCCATTTCACTACAAATACGATGATGTAATCAATTATATGGTAAGAATCCTCAAAAGAGAAGTTCACTAAAAGAAGAGGCTGACTGCAGATTTGTTAAAAATAATAATTAAGTAAGTAATAGGAATGATATAGAATATATTAAGACAATATATATTGGGTTTTTTTCTAAGTTAGTTTTCCTTTTAGAAAGTATCTTTGCTCATATCTCCTCAGTTTCAATACACTATGATGCACACTATTTTCAAAATCAGTAGAAAGAGAATGCATGTGTCCCAATCCTTATGCTAAATCTTCTGAGCATTTTATTATAATAGATATGTAACACACTTCACTTATCTACTTTTCATAATTTGATGACATACTATGTTCTACATAATACATAGCATAGACATGTATTAATTTTTGTAGCTCAGGAAGTCCCAACACATGGGAAATGTAACCTGCATGTAATAAATAAAATAAAAAGTCTCGATTGTATTATTTTTCCTCATGGTCACTGTGATTTACATTGTATTCAATTACTACGGAAATATCTCTAATTGCAATTATCAAAAATAACCCATAATAATATATCACAATACCACAAGAAATAAAAGAACACACTAACACTCATCGCTTTATGTGATCCGGAACAAATTTTACAGGACACAACTTACAGCAGCATGCAAAGAACTCTTGGATATATTTGGCTCTTAAACCAGCAAAACTAATCAACTGCTCACTCTAGAACCTTTCCAACGACTTGTAGCAGCCGCCATTCTGATCACTATCAAGTGTGGTAGGAGCATTGTTACCATCCTTTTAGAAGGAACAAACATAAAAGGCAATTGTTACTATCGTACCGCATCCGTATTCTGTAATTCGTTATTTTGTTTTCGCATTTGTCACTATTATCCCAGCTAACGAGTGTGTTGACATGGAACAACACCTCTCAAACAAATATGCGATTCTGTAACTAGAGAAATTCTCCTCCTACCGTTACGAGGATCTCTGTACCTGCCTCGGAGCTTCGCCTGTGTAACATTGCTGAAAATGAAGATGTTGGCAGAAACGAATTTCTGCGTACAAATTGCGTTGTGTACTGTCTGTAATAAGTGGAGTGCCAAGAATAATTTACCTTTTCACATTAAAGAAGCAAGTGATACAAAAGAAAAAAAATTCTACTAGTTAAGTAAGAATGATCCATTAAAAATTTAAAATGCTGAGCCCAGCACAGTAAATTTATGCAAAAAAAGGCTATAGAAGACATTTTACTTTTGGGTCTGTTGAATCTCGTATCCCTCCAGTCTGTAAATAACCCTTCAAGTCATCCATGTACTGCTCCCCCTTCTGCTACATCTCCTATATTAATTCAAAACATTGCCTTCCCAAATTTTATTCCAGATAACACTATATATTCTAGAGTTCAATAGCTGTTTTCAAACGGAACTTATTCTTAAACACGTTTTTGTATAAGTATGAAAAAATTGTTTGCTCCATTTTATTTGTTTTATTTAATATATAGTGTATACATTACATGTAAAAATGTATCTTCAATTCTTTAAATATAACTAGAAAATTATGACTTTTTTATTAACTGATTTTACCAAGGCACAGCTCCTACCCCATTCAAATAAATAGTAAATTTTTGCCTTGTCCCTTTTGCATTATTAAGTAGGATTTCTTGTTAGGGTTGGTTCAAGTCCACACAATTGCTGGATATCATTCTCCAAGTTGCAACCTAGAATTCATAAGAGGTAATATTCTCGATATTGACACTTCCTCTTAAGTAAACAGACAAATTATTTCTCCTCAAAAATTTATGCAAACAACAGTGTAAATAAGGCCACCTTTCCAGGACCCAAATTGATAATGTTCAAGAGAAGATGAAATCTTGATGAAAGTATGCCAAGAGCATTTTCCACAATTCGCCTAGCTCTTGACAGTCTATAATTGAATATAATTTCCTCCTTCGAAAGATTATTACCATTAAAGGGTTTCATAAGGTTCGTTTGCAGGGGAAAGGCATCATCACCAACTAATAGTGGTATTTGTTCAAAATGTTTAGTGGCATTGTACTCAGGAATATAGAGTTATTTTTTCTTGAATTTGTCGTAGAACTTGCTGTTAAACAACACTCCACCACCTGAGACACAACCATATGCACCAGCTCCAGCCACTAAAAATTCATAAATTCCATTTACTAAGCAAGAAGTATGCTGAAATTCTTTTTGTAGTTAAAATAATAACAACTTGTGGCAGGTTTTCTATTTCAACATGCTTTCCATCGATAGCACCAATGCAGTTTGGAAAGTTCCAGTCTCTTTCAAACTCTTCACACACTGACCCATTCTTCTTCTTTTCTCGGTATCTAAAATCAATAAATACAACTTATAAGATAATAAGCTTCTTGACTGGTACAATAACATCTGAACTTCATCTAGGTACATAGTGTTTTTTAGAATAGAAATTATTCTCTTATTGACACACACAAAATTAAATACATGTTGTCACATGTAACCTTGCTTTCAAGTGTATTAAGTGATTACAACCTCCTCGCCATATGAGACCTAGTAGCAGTCTGACCGATGTTTCTTGTGTCACAGTCCGCCTGACAATTTTAATTAATACGTTTTACCGTGCTGTATTCACACAGAACTCAATTAGATTTAAAGCTATTGTGCAAGTGTGGAAAACAAGAACAGAACATTCTGCAGAACTCAAATTAATTGGTGAATAACAATATTAAGTGTTCCAAACATTCACCGAACAGTGAGTAAAACTTTGAGTTGAGACACTCATGGAAATTGTTTGACTTTGTTAGTATCGACTTGACTTTCAATCACTTATCAATAATTTCAGAAAATTTATGAAGTTTATGATTTCTAATATTTAATGTTACTTAACAGTTTTCACGTTCTATTCTTCACAAATATACCTGATTAATTATATTGACATGTTTCTTTATTTATACAATGTTAAAGTTTAGTCATGTTATATCTGATTCTATTATGTTTATGGTTTTCCTATGCTACAGGAAATTTCATTCTTAATTGATTAATGTATTGCATGTTATTTTTGTGCGTTTAATTCACAGTATTTCTGGTCAACATACATTTCTTAAATTTCCATGTTATAAATGTCATTTGACAACTATTGCAAAAAACAATTTCTTGTTCATTTACAAATTGGAATTCAATTGTTTTTATTTATATTTAGTAAATTTAATTGACATTTCACTTTAAACGTCAATGTTGATTTATTTCTTTGTTTATTTTGGATGGGTGTTATTTAATGTTATTTAGAACACGTTCCTATAACTCATAGCAAATACCTTCTAATTTCAAATTTCTTAAATTACTTCATAAATTAATATAACATCTTGTCTATTCTGGCTGGGTACAAAGTATAAACAATTTTTTGCGTCCAATGATCCCTAATTTAACAATTGAGATCAGTGTGGGTTGTAGTCCAATCTGACAAAAAGGAAAATTTAGTCAATGGTCAGACACTAAATAAACCTAACAAAAATTGTTTCTTTTGTTAAAAAATTCAGGTTAAAAACTTACCACCAATTGAGCGCAATTTCAATACAAGGTTTTGCCAATCCACTTCTGGTCCTAATTTTTGCAGTTGTTCATTTACATTTCTAGCCTCTGAATTTTCACGTTCATAGGCCACTAAGTTTCAATCTCTTTGTTAATAAAATACTCTATACGGCAACTTTCAGGTGCAGCTTCCACTCGGGACTGAAAACAGACCTAGACCGGCTTCTTTCTCTAGTTTACGAACTCCACTAACACGCACTTATCACTAATAGCACCCTCACTTGCAGCCATTTGAATTAATTTGTATAATCGCAACAGGTGAGCAAGTTTTACGAACACAGGAGAACCAGAGAACCACCTTGGCTTTGAAGAGAGAGAAAGCACGGCCGTTTCCGCCTATGGTGCGAGAACGCTTCAACGTGCGCGGGCGTGCCAATGGCACAACAAAAAAACGGTGTCCTCGAAAAAGTATTTTCACTATGTAAATAAACAGTGGATAATAAAATCGTCATTGTAATACGTTTTACCGAGTTTTTAATATTATGCTACACATATAATGGCTTCTACGCTGACTTATTTGTTTATTCGAAAACTTGCATGAAGTTGGCTGTTTTGTATTAATTTTCCACTCCAGACAAACCACCTACTTGCAAATTTTGGTTATTTACTGAGAAATATGTCCCGGCGGAGAGTTCCGTACCGACAGTCCTTGGTGAATTCGAGTATTCCTGTGCCGAAATCAACACTGTGCCGTCATGTGTATCAACAAAATTTTATCAATATTCAATAAAGTTTTGAAATAATTCGCAATTCTTATTTTTCTTATGTATATCTAAGAAAACAACTTGTGTATAAATTTATGAAGGAACTGCTGCTTTAACAAAAAATTGAACAACATTAGTTCCAAACAAGAAAATCAAAATTCTAGGGAATATAAAAACAATATCTTGAAAAGATTCATGCAAGTAAATACAGTATATCTGGTAGTTTCTTCAGCCCTAAATATACCAAAAAGTACAACCCAGTACTTTTTTGTGATGTGCTCAGTACTCGCAGTACTTCCCTATGGAAGAAAAGTACTGTACAGTACTTCTCTGTAAGGTGCTCAGTACTACTAATACTTTTTGGTCTCAGAAGTAGAAGAAAAGTTCTGCCTAGTACTTTTTTGTATGATACCCAATACTGCCCGTATTCTTGGGAAGGAGAAAAGAACAAGGAATCAGTAAAAACTACAGACTTCTGCAGGAAGGTACTGAAACTCTGTATTTTAATATGGGGACACATTAAACTCTGTATTTTGATCAGTACTTCCAGTATTACTTTTCCACTTGGGTATTACTAATTAAAACTTGAAACTATGATGCATTTCTAGATGAACCCCCACTAATCTATGAAATTAACAATCTACCATGAAGAATTATAAGAACATGAATTCTACCAAATAAACATAACATTTATTCAAGACACAGCATAGTCATAATGTTTTGGAATACGAAGGGTTTTTCTACTGTTCAAAAATGTATTACAAAAAGGATAAAATGAGAAGAATTAACATGAATTACCGAAAACTTTTTTTAAATTTTAAATATTAAATCCATAGTTATGTCATAAAACATTCTTTATTAGTATTATTTATCACTTTTATTTTCAAAAAATCAAGAACTATTTTAGGAACTATTTGTATGCAATCATACACAAAGATAAATATTAAGTTTTGTTATTTTCTCGCAGTCATATTAACACTTAACTGTTATGATTTGTTTACACACTTCAGTGTAGAAACAAAAAAAAAATCAATATGTTGCGCTTACTTGATAGAATTTTTTCCTGGCACCAATGATCTTATCTCAAATTATAGGAGTATCCTCGAAAGACTTCAAAACTTGATGATTTTTTAATATTCTTATTGCTCACACAAAGATAATGAACCGACCAGATGGGAGCTCAAGAATCTAGTGTAACTAAAAATACTTGGCTGAGACAGCTCAGCAAGAGAGCTCCCATATTATAGTAGCTAAAAAAAAGTTTTAAATTTTGTCACACGCACAAAATTCTGCAATTTCATACTGAAGTGTATATAATTATAAGTCAGTGTCCCCTACTAAAACTTAAATTAGAGAAGTGTCTAAAATCAATCGAAGTATGACAACTATGCGATTTAGAGTAAAATCTTCATGGCATAACTAATTTAAAATACTGACTATGTAAAGTCTCAACAACTATGTTGTCTACAATGTAAAACATCGACAATGTAATGTATTGGAAGATCGTAGATTTTTGTCCAGAAGAGGCTTTGCGAACTTTTAGGAAAGAAAAAAGGGAACTACATAATAAACAACGGACTAGTCCCTTCAAAGGAACCATTTGGAAGCCCTAGAAAAGGTAAACAGCAATGAGAACGTAGATCACAATGATTTAAATATGTTTAATTACATACAAAAATATCAAATAAGCTACAACCTTTTGTGGGTATTCTTAAGGTAAAAGTCACAACAATATAAGCAGACTCGTATCTATAAAGTTTATGTAAGTGTAAAGAACGGAGTGTGTCTGCATGTGCTTCATGTTATCATTTCCTTCCATAGATTTGTATTTACAAAATTTCCCATTGAAACCGTCTCTTGCAACAGAAATTTCACTTTGCAACAGTTTCGCATCAGTGTGAGCATGTGCTATTTAAAAGTGCCACTTTAAATAAATGAAGATTTACATATTTCACATTGTTATAGTTTCATCACAATGTGTGTTCGCTAGAGACGTTATACTTTTTTTTTCTTCGAAAAAATGATTTCACAAATTTCACATTGGCACCGTTTCACAGAATGTGTTCTCATGTGAAATGTTAAGTTAAACTTTTCGAGAAAATGACTTCTGACAATTATCACATTGGTACTGTTTCTCCCTAGTGTGAGTTCCGATTTGCTTCTTGAGATTACTACCATGACAAAATGTTTTTTTCAAAAAATACCTTTGTACGGTTTCAGGCCAGAGTGTATTCGAATGTGAAATATACGCAGTCTATTTTGAGAGAATGACTTCTTACAAACTTGACATTGAAAAAGTTTCAACTCAGTGTGTTACCATGTGCTTCTGAAGAGTACCACCTTCACTACTTGATTTTTCACAAATTTCACATTGTACAGTTTCACCCCAGCATGTGATACCATGTGCTTATTGAAAACACAACCTATACTAAATAATTTTCTTACAATTTGTTCATTGATGCAGTTTCAGGCCAGTGTGTATTCGCATGTGTCTTGCAAGATGACTCTTTCCAAAAAACGATATCTTACATATTTCACATTAGTATTGTTTCTCCCCAGTGTGGGTTCTCATATGATTCTTGAGAGAACCACCTTCACTAAATGATTTTTCACAAATTTCACATGCAAACAATTTATTCCCTGTGTGTGTTTGCATGTGTGTATTGATATACCTTTTTTGAGTAAATGACTTCCTGCAAATATAACATTGGTAATGTTTCACACTAATGTNTCTTGAGATTACTACCATGACAAAATGTTTTTTTCAAAAAATACCTTTGTACGGTTTCAGGCCAGAGTGTATTCGAATGTGAAATATACGCAGTCTATTTTGAGAGAATGACTTCTTACAAACTTGACATTGAAAAAGTTTCAACTCAGTGTGTTACCATGTGCTTCTGAAGAGTACCACCTTCACTACTTGATTTTTCACAAATTTCACATTGTACAGTTTCACCCCAGCATGTGATACCATGTGCTTATTGAAAACACAACCTATACTAAATAATTTTCTTACAATTTGTTCATTGATGCAGTTTCAGGCCAGTGTGTATTCGCATGTGTCTTGCAAGATGACTCTTTCCAAAAAATGATATCTTACATATTTCACATTGGTATTGTTTCTCCCCAGTGTGGGTTCTCATGTGTTTCTTGAGAGTACCACCTTCCCTAAATGAATTCTCAAAATTTTACATTGGTACGGTTTCTCCCCTGTGAGAGTTCTCATATGATTCTTGAGAGAACCACCTTCACTAAATGATTTTTCAAAAATTTCACATTGCAACGATTTCAGGCCAGTCAATATTCGTATGTGTGTAGTAGGATTACTTTTTCGTGTAAATGACGTCTTACAAATTTCACATTGGTACAGTTTTCCCCCAGTGTGTGTTTGCATGTGTGTATTGATATACCTTTTTTGAGTAAATGACTTCCTGCAAATATAACATTGGTAATGTTTCACACTAATGTGTGTTTGCATGTGCTGCTTGAGAGTACCACCAACACTAAATGATTTTCCACAATTTATACACTGGAACAATTTCATCCATATGTTTGTTTGCATGTGCTTAGTAAGATACTTTTTGCTCAATGAAAAATATTTATTAATTTCACAACGGAACAATTTCTTGCCATGGTAAATTTGCATGTGACTTATCAAATAAAATTTTTTTCGAAATGGTTTTGCACAAATTTTACATTGCGACAGTTTGTCCCCGGCATGTGTTTGCATGAGTACCCTCAGATGAGATACTTGAAAAANGAAGATAAGTATTTATTAATTTCACAACGGAACAATTTCTTGCCATGGTGCATTTGCATGTGACTTATCAAACAAAATTTTTCCCGAAATGGTTTTGCACAAATTTTACATTGCGACAGTTTGTCCAAGTAAAATGAATCCACTTGTACAGAATGTTGATTATTGCACTGTTTCAGGGTGTTGAAACTAGCAAAATCTGACGAGTTCCTTCCAGTTCTCTCTTCCTTAGTTGTGTCCTTCAACTCCTCTCTCTCCTTGCAAAGTTTAATTTGTGTTCTCGCTGATCCACATGTTTCATCAATAGCTGAAACAAAACATTTTTCTCATATTTACATCACATATTCAATGTGAATTTAACACACAAGACAGTTAACTACTTTGCTTTATTAGCTAACAATAAACAAATATTATAAAATTTAAATTAAAAATGCTACAACTAGAAAACGGATTTATTAGATACAGCATGTATTTTCATAATGAAGATTCAAATTTTGAGGGTCAGAATCAAACCACTGCTCATTTTTCAAGCAAATATGAACGACAAAACAATAAAAGCATAGATAAATAATTATTATTTAAATTGAACTACATAAAATGCCATAAATACATAGAAAAAATGTGAATTCTACTATGTCAAATAAATCAACTTTCAAAAATAAGAATACTTCAATAATGAAACGGAAAGATAGTAATGATCATGTGAATAAAAATACAAATAGTAATGAAAATAAAAATTATATTTATAAAAATAAACACAGATACACACCACTTCAACTGATATCAGCCACAAAGTGAGTTGGAGAATACTACGTGGTGTCATTACTGGGACATGACCGTTCTCACAGATTAAACAGTCTCCCATAAATGACCTGATCTTATAGCTGACAAAAAGATCTGCTATTTGACAAGGAAACTATCAGATAAATTTAAGTTGTAAATGTATCCCTTATTAATACAGTTGTTTCCGATTATAATAATAATATTAATAATGAAATAATAATAATAATAAACTGTAATCTTTATACAGCAAAAACATAAGTATGCAAAAATGGTTCAACCTATCAAGAGACGAAGGCACATNATATTAATACAGTTGTTTCTGATTATAATAATAATATTAATAATGAAATAATAATAATAATAATAATAAACTGTAATCTTTATACAGCAAAAACATAAGTATGCAAAAATGGTTCAACCTATCAAGAGACGAAGGCACATGGAACATGTGGTGATCCATTATAATAGACATCTCAAGGGTTGGAGTGATTCCTCAGAAGATACTATGCAGCCTCAAAAAGCAGGACATAACAACTGACCCATTTATAAATTAATGCACAAGGCAGTTATTATTGTGACAGTGGGTATTGCTAGGGGTGTTTTAGGTCATAATTAAGTGTGATAGTAATATATGTTGTATTTTGATTGTAAAAACCTGTAAATGATATGTTGTAAAAGTACAAGAAAAATATGAATCTATCAAATATCATAACAATAAATATTATATTAATATGTAATAATAACAATAAATATTATAATGATATATAATAATAACAATAAATAATATAATGATATATAATAATAACAATAAATATTATAATGATATATAATAATAACAATAAATATTATAATAATATATAATAATAACAATAAATACAATAATAATAGTATCAAAAACATACACACGAAAGACGGAACAACAATGACAAACAACAAAAATCACTCTTCTAAATCAGCATTAGAAAGAATTTTTATCCACTGGACGACGTATTATATCGAAAAAAAATCTCCATAAAAGACAAAGGTACATTCTCAATAAGTTTTTCCGGAGCAATCCGTATATCTTATCTTTACACCGAACAATTACAACTAATGCTACAAACAATAGTCCATGTAACCCGAATGAAACTCTACTGCAACCAACGCAAGAAAATAGAATGGAAACCTGCAAGATAAACCCAATACACGGAAACTACCCCAACCAACTCAACAACAGAATAAATAAAATAAAATCAGTTAAGTGGTTAATAACCATTAAATTGTTCCCAGATACAGATAGCTTCTTAGTATCAATGCAAGATGGGTCACACCATCCAAAAACCATAGGAAAATAATCCGTAATGGAACCATATTTCTATTCATGTTGCTCATGTAACCAAACCTAAGAAACACTCAAGGGTATATTACACAATAGAATTATTATAATGCCGCTGCCTAGGGGTCGCCGGGGCACGCATAGAGTTACCACTAAGCATGGCATTATAATTTATAAGTTGCACAGACAATTTTCTAGAAAATATCTATACATGGGGAATGAGGGTTTGACTCGAAGGACCAAAATGTTAAGGTGGATACAGTGTAGTGGAACTCCAGTTGAGACAAAACAATTTAATGACGTGAGAGTGAAAGTAACAAATAACAAAAAATATTGAAGTATACTGAAATGCAAAGCTGAGACTCTTCGGAATGAGGTGAGATGACCCAGCTTCCTTCATGTCCAGCTGGTTGGCGTATTGATAGTTGTACATGAGGAGCCGAACTGGCGTGGCTCGCGTGCGTAACTGGGATGGCGTGGTGAATATGGTCACAAGTACTGGCGTACACGGCGCCGCTACTCGGGCTGGGCGTTGTGACTCACTGCTGGAGAGTGAGTGATTGCCTGCAGGCGAATGTGACGGCCATGGAAGGAGTCTGCTGGCTAGTGAGAGAGGCTACCGACTGCTAGTGACTGATGAGAGCGAGTCCACACTGGCGAGTCACTGTCTCCTGCTGGCAACGAGTTCTGGGCCGATGTAGCGTGGATCGCAAACTATAAACTCAATCCAAATGGGCATTTTATCTACAATTGTTACATTTTAAATTACATGTGGCGAGGCTTCAGTCCCTTTGCCTTCTTTAGCCCTTTAATGCCTTGGGCTGTGCGTAAAATGCTATGGTATTCACTTTCAATGAATTATTCAGTTGCGTCTACATTTTTCATAGAAAGGTTGATATTTTTATTTCCTGCTTCCGTCTCGAATAATAAATTTAGTTATGCTTGGATATAAAAATTATTATTATTATTATATTATAAACTTTTGGCATACTGTAATAGTTGTTCAAATCTAAAATAGGGACAACTGACTGATTAATTGAGCACCGTTGGGAACCACTGATAATCAACGGTCAGGACACAAAGAATGTACACGAAAAAGATATTTACAAGAGACAATATTTACAAAAGACAATATTTACAAAAAGTATTTACATAAGACAAGAGTCTACAAGAATTATTACAAAATTAGTATTTACAAAAAAAAATCTATAAGAAAAAATATTTACAANTACAAGAGACAATATTTACAATAGACAATATTTACAAAAGTATTTACATAAGACAAGAGTCTACAAGAATTATTACAAAATTAGTATTTACAAAAAAAAATCTATAAGAAAAAATATTTACAATATAGGAAGAAGTTTCGTAACCTGTAACATAGAAATAGAAAAAGATATTCTGTTGGCACGCATTATATTAATTGCCAAGTTAATTATTCTGTTTTCGTTTACAAAGCCACCAATTTGCAAAAAAAATCGATATTTTTCTGTTTGTGTACAATGTAACAGGATGTGAATTAAATCTTCTTCCTGCTCATCACACACTGGACAAATCGAATGTATATTATTTGTTAAATTTCGTCGTTTCCATCCCCCAGTAGAAACTACCCGTAACCTGACCGCGTCCTCGATTTCAGTGAGTTTATGTATGGTTTGCGTCCCCAGTGACCTGCTACAACTGTATGAATTATGAGTGACCTTTTTTCTAAACTGCTCATTTCCATTTCTAGTCTGTACGCTTCATATAATTTATTTTGAATTACCTTGCTATCACTACTCTCAGGTGTGGCCTGCCAAGAGTATCAAAGCTCTAAATTACAGATAATCTCTAATTTGCCTACTACATTTACCATTTCCATTATTAGGATAAGTTTTTGTTGTTGTTGTGGGGCTTTAGGGTTCCTCAACGGCAAGGTCATTAGAGCCCTTATAATACGATTCCCTAACTGCATTTTTTGTCCCCGCCCTAATCGATAACCACTATTTTTTTGCTCTGAATTTCAGTGTAAGATCAACCGGGACCTGACCAAATTCCGAGAGAATACCACCGTTAGCAGTGGCGTTAGCAAAACCAAATAAATTTTTGAGATATGCATTCTGAAGAGAATTGAACATGGTATATTCTCCAGCTCCGTACGCTATTACCGGTACCAAGATGGAATTGAACATTCTATGTCCTAGATTTTGTGCTATTTCCTGTACCGTTGCTTTACTTCGCATTATAAAATATGTAAAAGTGTTTGCGATTTGCTTTTTCTTTGTGTCTGGTCCACGAGACATTGATATTATAGTTACATCTAAACATTTGTATTCTTTCACATTTTCCAGCGTTTATCCTATATTTCTCACCTTTTATTTAATCCCATCACCCAGCCATTTTTGAAAATCATACTTCTTGTCTTCTTACCGCTTACTTTAAGCAGCAATTCGGCACAGAATATGTCAAGCGTGTTTAGACTATATTGTAATCCTATTTGAGTTTTTTAAAGAATAACTACATCGTCAGAGAACAATAATCCTGGTATTGGTCTATAGTTTTATCCTATTGTAGGAGCATCCTAATTATCATTACGTAGCTTATCAATGAGTCCATCTATGAATAATATGAAAAGAAGTGGAGAAAGCACACAACCACTTCTTGACCCTTGACTTACTGAGAAAGCCGGCTACCTGCGTGTTTCGGTGTTCAGACGTCCCCTGTGCGTTCACGGCTTAAAATGTTTTAAAGTGTAACTTGTTCACGGGAGTAAACGGTAAAATTCACGGTAAAGAAGAAAAGCCAGTCGGAAATTTATTTTTCAATATGATCTCTGTACAGCAGCGGCGAGCGGACGTCGGCCGTTGGGTAAGAGGTTTCAGGACAACAGAGGACCGGAGTCAATACAATATAAAATTGTATTTAATATACGTGCTGAGTGTGGCAGTAATTACCACAATATTATTAATTGGTGGGGTGGAACCGCGCCCCAGGCCTCCCACTGTTGATGTCGTGGAGGAAATTCCGGTCAGTCTAAGGGAGGTTTTAGAGAGGCAGGACGGGCATTCCTCGCTCTTGCAGGAGATTCTGAGCTTCCGTGAGTGAGTGGAGGGTCTCGTGCTCCGAGTTACTTCTGTCGAGAAAGAAACACTTTCTCTCTGTCGAAAGATCGATTACTTGCAGAACCAGTCTTGAAGAAACAACCTTTTGGTCTTCAGTCTGGAGGTATTCCGCGGCGAAACATTGACAGACTCGAAGCGTTCGGTCCGCACATTCGCAGTGCAGGCGAACAGACAGGAGAGTACGATGTGAAGCGTGCTTATGGCGTGGGACGAAGAACAGGAAAGAGGTCAACAGTGGTGTAATTGGCCTCTTTAAGATAAGACATGAGCTCCTACACGGAGCAGCGCATAATTTGCGAGATGCGCCGATACGGGTTGCGGACGACCTCTCCGCCCCCGTGAGACACTCGTAAATTAATGTCTCCCCCAGGAGATTTACATCTAGTAGGTACGTGTTTGGCGAACACGGGGCCCCGAGCTGAGTCTGGCATTACTTCCACTTACTTGTGGAAGGCTCCTTCCTTTCTCTTTCCCGACATTCCTTGGTCACCGCTCGTTCTTTTCGATCCCGACGCTATTAGGGCTAGGTTATATTTCATTTTCCTCTTTCTTCTTTTTCTTTTTTTAAATAAATGCTTTAAGTAAAGACTTGAGATATGCTGGAATTTGAGTTTTGAGTTGTAATTCAGGAGGGTTTTTAGTGGGTATGGCTGAGTCATTCGGCGAGTCCCACACGCGGGGAGAGTCATGTTCGCTCTCCCCAGTGCGTAACTGCATTTTCCCTACCTGAACAAGTTTTAGGGCTCTAATGACCTTGCTGTTGACCAATCGGTGGCAGGTGCCGCTGGGAGGGGAGGACAGTCGAACAATAGTAAGTCTTCAAACCGCTAGGAAGAAAGGCATGGGGTAATGTACATTTTCTTTTGCAATGTGGAACGGTTCGCTAAGAAACTGCCTCGCTAAAGTTTTCGTGCTTTCTTGGAAAAATTCTCGGTGATTGATCTTGCTGAAATGTGAAACAAAGTAGGAGACGACGTGTCAATGACCGGATACAAAGCTTTTAATAAAGTTTTGATGAAAAAATGTTCAAGAGTTCGACACCCTGGAGGAATTGTAACACTTTATAGAATTGAAGGTAACTTCAGGTTCAGCGAAATTATAGTGAATTTAAAAATGCAGTTTGTTTGAAATTATATTGTAGGAATTTTGTATTAATTGTAATATTGTATAGACATACACAAGCATCGACGTACTACAACAATACATTTTATGATGATTTAGAAAATGTACTGGACCAACTTAAAACTAAGCATCCGTTTGCAGGACTGTTAAAATTACAGAATTTCAATTCAAGAATCGGAGAAGAAACATCTGTCTCTCAAATAATTGATTATTATGATGACGACATTGATGCAAAGTATAAGGTAGGCAAAGTAAGGATAAAGAATTTCACACAGATGGAAATAATCTCTTAAATTTATGCTGTAGCATGGTATAGAATCCTTAACACAAATCATGGGCAAAACTATATGGGTAACTTCACATATCTTAGTACAAATGGAAGTAGTGTGATTGATTATGCCTTAGCGGGCGAGAAAACATTGCACTTGCAAGACGATTTCTGGATTGAATGTAGGGTCGAATCACATCATATGCCAATATGCACTAGATTAAAATAAAATATCCCGGAAAAAGAAGTTTCAAACGATATCACAGATAAAAAACCTGTGTGTTTTAAATGGATTGATAGTAAGGAAGATGAACTCATCGAGCATTTTTGAAGCAGCTTCAAAGGTTTCTACTCGGTTATTCGCTCACACCTAGCCATAGGAAATTATAATGTAGCAGATGAAGTACTACAAAACGACCTTTATAAAGAAGGTAGAAACATGAGAATATTGGAAACAAGCAGGACTAGACAAGTTGGTACAACGCTAATTGCGAAAAAGCTAAAATTAAAGCTGAAAACGCATTAAAATTCTGTTTGGCATGGGGAGAAATCTTGCGTCAAAAATACATCAAGTTATGGAAACAGTATAAAAAGACCGTATTACAGACCAAATTAGCATGACAAGAGGCGCAATTAATTTTAACACAAAATATAAATAATAAAAACAATACTAGCGATATCTGGACAGCTATACGGAAATTAACTCGGAAATCGTACATTATTAATCATATTAAGTTGGGAATCATATTAACGGGTTAAGTTGGGAATCCCACATCTACGATCTCCTCAATACTCAAAATACAGTAGTTACTACAACAATTGAAATGGAACTTCAAGTAGCTCAATTAGATAAGAATATAGCGTTAGATGAAGTAATGTTCCCGATTCAGGAACTAAAAAACAGCAAGGCAGCGGGATACGACGGCCTCCCACCCGAATTTTTTAAATTATTCAACCACGAAATTGTTCCGGTACTTTGTGATATTTTAACTACATATATACAATGGGCGTATACCCTCTTATCTGAAACACTAAAATGGTTTTCTAATATTCATAAACAAAGGCAATGTAAATGACACCACTAACTATAGAGGAATTTCACTCATCAGTGTTGCAGTAAAAGTTTTTTTGTAAAATACTGTGTAGTAGGCTGAAAAGATGGGTTGATAATGAAGAAAAACTACCAATTTTACAAGCAGGATTCAGAACAAATAAGAGCACAATACACAATATTTTCATTCTTACCTCTCTCGCGGAACGGGCAACAGCCGTTATAAGAGAAAAACCATATTGCGCTTATGTTGATTTCGAAAAACGTTTGACACGGTAAAGTAAGGATAAAGAATTCTAAACAATTTCCTCCTGCTCAAATAGGTGATACTGTACGAATACAAGTCCCTGGTGTCGACCGTGGTCGTACAGATAGCCGAAATGTGTTAGCGGTTGTTGTTGGAATAGAAGATTCTGACTTCTATAAACTGGCAAATAAAAATGGTACCCTCAAGCAACTTTACACAAGTAATCAGTTCGTAATTTGTAAAGAAAAGTTACTTTCCATAGATGAGATTTCTTTTCTAGAAATTTCGCTGAGAGAAGCAGCTGCAGCTAATTCGAGAAGTGGGGGCCAAGGTTATACACGCTGTCATTGCAAAAGGAAGTGTTCCACAAATAAATGCAGCTGTAAAAGCAAGGGACTCTTGGGTAATTCAAAATGTCATAATAGTTTAAGTTGTTGCAATAAATTAGAATTGAATCACATAATTAAATAATTTTTTTATTACTAATATTTTCTTTTCCCATTTAGAATATTCATAATTTTTTATCTCGCGATTATTTTCTTTTTCCATATAAAATGTACTGTGTGTTTTAAATTCTTGGTAAGAAAATATATATCTCCGACATGTTTAACATTCACCATTAGTGCATGGTGAATGTCGACATTTACCAGTGTAAGTCAGAAATAAAAGTACTTGGCAAATATTTCGGACATACACCAAGTGCCTTTGTGAATGTTCACATTAACCGGTGAAAGTCGACATTCTCCAATTTCACGGTAACATAGTTGCCATTTGACCGAGTCGATCGATGGCAAATGGTACGCAAGTTCTCGCGGGAAGCGCAGCCTCGTGGTGCCAGAACAATCAATACATGAGACGTTGTTGTTCACAGATATTTAACTCTTAAGATACGTCACTTTTCTAATGACAGTATAGAAAAATGTCTGAACAAATGTATACAATTTTATAACTTATAAGTTGCCAATAACTTTAAGTATATAAGTAGACAGAATCCGTTTTTTACTCTCATTGTAAATTCATGATGGTACACGTGTATTGTTGTGGAAGGAATACCACAGAAAGAGATGGCGTTTCTTAGCAGATCTCCAATGATTTGTCTATAATAGACTAACGAGGTATGCTAGAATATTATGTTTGTATTATTGTTTGTTTGTATTATTATGTATGATTTTCTGTTTAAGTAAATTCATTTTTTTATAGTAATAGTCTTCTGTTTATGCTATTAGTCCTGAACAAGGTTTCAAATAAATACCCAATATTAAACAAGTTATTAACCAAGACCTCACAATTCTATTACAATCAATTCTATTCAATCAGGTTGTTGCCAAAAATAACTACATAAGGTATATTGAAAAAAATGATATCGCAGATGAAAGTAGAATGTGTCAACTAGCCCCAAAAGCAAAAGATCACATTATAAATTCTTTTACACAGTAAAAGAATTTATTGATTTTAATAAAAGTTAAATTCGTCTTGTACTTTATCATGCCATTGCTGTAGCACTTTTTAAATAACTTAAATCAATTTTTAAAAAACTATTTTCTTGCATGATTGTGTTGTCTTATGACTCATATTAATTTAGTTTTATCAGTATTCAACTTCGGCACAATTGTGTACATTAATTCTGTAGCCCTATCCTGGCCCGGGTTTTTCTCCATTTTCCTTCTGGTAGAGGTGCATTTCTTATACAGGTTCTCTAGACTTTGTCTAGGGGCGTGTTTATTGTAACAATATATCGTGAATTTAGTATTATTTCAATTCTTATGATGTTTAAACACTATATTCTAAATAATCGACAGTTCGATAATAATTTGTACATGTAAATTTTTTGCGTTAAAATACAAACATATTGACATTCTATTAGTATTATAACTCATAGTTAACTTTTCATCTTATCTAAAAATTTTTGGCTGAAACTTTTGAATCCGCCTCTGACTTAGGGCCCTTGCTCGGAATTGATGGGAAGGTTTCATTCTTGCTTCCGAAAAGTAAATTACTTTAGGTCATACGCAGATTGTACTGTTTTTTGACAAAAAATTTATTACTATTAATATTATTATTACCTGTCTGAACCAATGTAGCTCATACAGAATATCTGCATCTCCACAACCTAGCTACAAAAATAATTTGTGTTTCTTGCTATAAAAACAAGTCTTTCACCAGAAAATAGAAATGATACTATTATGACTATAGACCCCCTCCTACAATGGAGAAAGATAGATTCAGTTTCTATTATGATATCTTAATCCATACCGATAAAACAATCACAGTCAACAAACCTGACGTACTCCACATGACTTAGATGACAAATTTGCATTCCTTGTTGCTGTCTCCTACCCAGTAGACCACAATATCAATTAAGATGAATCAAAACAATTATCTAATTATATACGTCTTGCAACAGAGTACAGAGAAATATACAGGCATCAGTCCCAAAAGAAATAATGACTAAACCGCACAAATCAGTCTTTTTGGAGACGTGTAGAATTGTGTGCATTGAAAGATTAGCACAATAAGAGATTGGGTATGCTGTAATGGTGTCACTATGTTCCCGATGAGTAACTTTCAAGAAAATTGATGTATATCAACATCATCATTAGGACGATAATATAGAAAAAAAAAATTCAAAGATAACGATAGGTATGTAGGTCAAAGTCTGGGTTAAAAACTAGAATACAGGAGCACAAAAACACTTCAATTTAATTGAACAAGGTGTAGTAACATCTTATTGTATTCATAATGATTACTTTTGGAATAATATTATATAAATAAGGCAATTATTGAAAATGTAGCATTTCAAAAATTATACTTATGAAAAACACAAATGGAAGTTTGAGTTTGGGCACTAACAGAAAAACTATGAAGTATTTACTATAGAAATTTATAATTTTTTTGTGGAATTCCTTCTCTTTTTATTAATATATTTTCAACCAATAAGTATGTTCAATATCACATTAAATGGTTCTCTATTCATGTTAATTTATCTGCATACAATTTGTTTATATGTTTATAGGTCACTGTTATTCCTTACTTCTGATAGTTGTTTTGAAACATCAACTGATTCTGATACAGCAATACAAATACTTTGAAATTCAGTGCTTTCAGTACTTGCACTCAATCCATCTACTTCTTCAGATACTCCTGGAGACCCTTTTTCAGTAAAATCCTCTCCTTCATGGTTCAAATGATTTACACCACTCAGAGTACTACTACAGCTCAATTGTATCTCACTACTATTATTGCAGGAAACATTATCTGTAAACTATAAGAAATAAAATGTATGCTAAGGACTGCAAGAAGATGATAATTCACACAAAAGCAAACTTACATTTGAATAAAATCTTGTCAATGAAGCAACTTGAAGAAATTTCACAGTTCTCATGAAAGAAGACACATCAACAATGCGTACATTTACTTCTCCATTATATATGAAGTCCAATAAGCGTTTCATATCACTGTATTTAATTTCCTTCAGGGGAATCGGTACCATTGAATCATAATCAACAAGCAGGTTCTATTTTGGAAAAAGAAACATTGAGTCAAATCTTAATAAATTATTTCTTCATTAAAAANCTTCAGGGGAATCGGTACCATTGAATCATAATCAACAAGCAGGTTCTATTTTGGAAAAAGAAACATTGAGTCTAATCTTAATAAATTATTTCTTCATTAAAAAGATAAACCAAGCCAGATATTATTCCATGTAAGGCTAAAATATTTTTACATTAAGTTCTTAAAATTAGTATTCAGGCACATAAATAATGTGTACCATTCTGTTGCTAGCAGACTTGATATCCAAATATGCCATTTTTTCCCTCATCACTAATTGCACATATTCATAAAAGATAGAGAAAAGCAATAAATATGATTATGTTTAAGCTTAATAAAATACAGCCTTTAACATTACAAACAAATGTCTTATGTATGTTATCATGGAAGCTTCTCAAACTATTTAATTGAGAAATTGATCCCATTGTACCTATTTCATACAATGAACAAATAGAATTTGAGTTAAATTAATATAATATTTCTAACAATATCTCATTACTCTTCATCTTAATAATTAAATCACTTTTCACAAAATCACTATTATTTTAATATCATATTAATGAAATGCCTGTCCATTAAAATGTCATTTAAAAAAAGGTCAAATTGTTCTTTTCACTCGTTTAAAACAGTTGAGTACAATAAATATAAAAGAATTTTATTAAATAAATTAAAAATATAAGGTGTAAAACGTTTATTGATGGGGCTCCCAGAAAAATATTTTTTTCAAGACAAACTAATGTTTCTTGGCCATTAACGCCATTAATATTATTGCAATTTTTTCAACTCATGGACATGAAGCCATAAAAATTTAGTCAATGAATTATATTAACTGCACTCAATAGTTTTCTCCTAAAATATTTAAATTAATTTCCCCAAGTCCACACCTAGCTTTGATACAAAAAAAAAGTGCAAAGAAAACAAATTAATCCTCCCTTATTTTAACAGTTGCCAACCTGTACATGTTAGAGACACTTGCATAATGTATATATCTGAGCACAAGAATCTGTAACAATCTTTTAGATATAAATCAGTACCTAAACAAATTAAATGACCTCATTCAACCCCTTAGTCCCTTGTTATCAAAATATAAATCACCACGAAATATTTTTATAAAGACACTGGAATTGAAAAATGTAAAACAATGTATTATTAATATGTGTCACATTATAGCCTCCCCTTCCACAAATACCCTCTTTTAAAAAAATCGTCCCTGTCAATAAACAACCCTCATACCTCCACAAATTATTAAATAAAGAAATAAATTAAGTTACGTTTCCTGACATCATCTGTTGGAATGAAACACCGCAAAACACCCAGATAGTTTTGCCACATTATATACAAATCCAATCGCCAAATTCACCCACGTAATATCAGTGAATGCATAGCAAAAAACTGACATTCTCTTTGAACATGCACATTTGGTCCAAGGAACGATGACTAACCACATTCATGAAAAAATATACATAAATATCAATGTGATAAATCTGCCTCATATATATCTGTACCTACCCATAGTAAATGTCGTAATACGAAAATAATGATTTCTTTAAACTTCTCCAAAAACTTGGCCAAATGACACAAGTATGAAGTTATATCTCTACCCTGGAAAACTTTTCAAACCCATGATTAAATAGAAAACACTATACAATTCAAAATTAAAATATCAACGCATTACTGCTTCTTTTTCCATTACTACTAACCATTCATTGGTCAAGAAAACAATATTAGTGATTCTCTCTGTGCATAAATGTAACCCATCAGTTGTTCTGCAAATGATGAATTTGTGTGTATCAGATTGATCTAGAAATGATGTATAATTGATTAATGCATTTTGGAACTTTATTAAGAGCTTTTGGTTAGGTCTCTTTGAGATACCTTTTACAGTTTTGATTTTCTTTTGCACACCCCTTACTCATGCATATGTACTACAAATTTGTTCATGTGCTATTTTAAATGCTGGAACATGTGTGTCATTCTGTTCAGTGCTGAATTCTTCCACCAACTTTACAAGAGAATCAGTTTCTCATTGATACACAGTTTACAGGAAATTAGCATTGACAAATTTTTATAAGAAGTATTAACATCTTTATCGGTATAAGAAATTTGAAAAAAATAATTTGTAAATTCACCTATCCTTATGCTAAATTAAAATTAAACATAACATTGTAATACTTCATTTTAATTTGTTTATTTGATTTGTATTTTATTTTTGACATGCGATAGGTACAATAACACTTATGATTTAACAGTTTTAGGGATGAGGTCAAGTACAATAAAAAAAGGTTAATCGATTTATTACAAGTGTATCTGACTACATTATTTTTACTTTTTATAAGTTAGTTTATTGTGTCAGTTTTTGTTTGATTTTTAAATTTTCAATTAATGTTTCAATTCAAGTTTTTTTCATGTAGGTTCATAAAATATCAGTATTTTTTAACATTTTTGTTCAAATTCCTCAATATTTTAAGGCCTGTATTTTTCTACAAAGATCATTCTGTTTTTCTTATAATATTTGATCCAAGGACTGAACTAATTTCAACAGAACATTTTTTATCAAATTCTAACTCTGCCATTGCTCTACTTAGCTTCCTCCAACTTTGAGAGATTCTTGGGTAAATATGATAAGTGTGCTTTAATGAAATGTACAACTTCCTTAGGTTGAGAGGTACCTATGTACTCTCCGGCTACTACGCTTGGAACAGGACCTTGCTTAAGCCATCTTACTACTTTAATGTATTTATCACTCTTTCTGGTAAAGAATAAAGCAAATGCATGTCTGTGAGCACCTCTTCGTAAGAGTTGAAGCTGAAGGATAACCCTCCACTTCATCTTTGTAAATAGCAACACGACATGGAGCTTTCAAAATCATTATCTTCCCACACATCCTACAGAATAGGTTATGTGAATCATTCTCTACAACACCAAAAATTACTCACAAGCTCATCTCATCACAAGCATGTAATGAACATTGGTCAGAAATAAGAGTGTACTGATGCAAGGTATTGTCTGATAGTGGTATTCAACTATTTTTTCAATTGAATTTTTCTCAGCAAAAGAGCAGTGGAACTACCAAAGGCAGTGGAACTACCAAAGACTTGAGGTTCTCCGAGAAGCAAATGCAGAGTTTTTTTTGTGAAGAATAGTTGGACAACAGATGGGGTTGTTGCTAAGCAAGATAATAGAAACAGAAGGAAAGTAATAAACTCATAGAAATTAATACTGCAATAGTCCACAGCAATTTTTCATCAAAGACATCTAGACTTGACTCACTAAAAGGAAGCAAAGGAAGCAACTTATTGCAGAAATACGTTTCAGTCTTGCACCAAACCTATTTCTACAAGCTCAGCAGCCTATAACAATTGCTTCTGCGAATGAAGACATTGTGAGAAGACTATAATATGGCTTCCTTATGCAATTTACATAATTACAAAAAAAAGTTAGTTCTCTTGACTTAATGAACAAATTTTGGATATATTAAATAAATTTATATGGTTTTAAGTCTAACAATTATCATTATATCAATCAGAATCTTGTATGTTAGAGTAAAAAATTATTAAAAAACTTTTTAACAATAATACATTCTTAAAACAACTCCATAAACGATTCTATGGAAGTCAAATATTTAACAGAAAAAAAGAAAATTAAGGGAAAAAATAACATTTTCTTTCTCTCATCATATGATAACCCAAGTATTGAGGAACATAAGGAAGAAAAAAAACATTTTCTTTCTTTTATCATATGATAGCCCAAGAATTGAAGAAAAAAAAGAGAAAAAATGATTTTACATACCCTTTTGGTGATATTCATTTAATGTAAAGCCGTGTATTTACAAAAATAATCTCAAATTATACATTTTTTCAAGTGTGTCTAAGTAGGTACAAGTGTAACGAAGTAGGTGTTCTTAGATGCATTATGTATTTTTTGTTAACATACCTATACTTTAGAGAATATTTACAAAGTTTCACAACTATTTTATGAAAAATATAAGAGTTATGTTTTTTCTGAAAAGATTAGCAAGTTGCATTTCGCAATCTCCCCTTGTTCAATACCCCGAATTTTCGAAACTTCGAAAATATGTAAAAAAAAAATGGTAAGAGATAAAAAGGAAAAATTTGTTGTGGT
>NNCF01129501.1:5603-41061 GCA_002313205.1 Laupala kohalensis
TTTTGCATCCATTTACAAGTAAAATATCGAAAAACTCGGACACGACTCAATTATTTCTTGAAATACAGGGAAAAGTTTAAAAAATTACATTTCATCCCAACTCATCTTCTAAAAATCGTAATTTCGAAAAACTCTTACTATCATATTTTTTTAATTCTAGACCCCTCACTTTGTACTGCTGTAGAAGGCACAACAAAATTCATAGATTAAAATAATTAACACCATAAAATTTGTCATGTTGTTGTGCATATACTTATAGAGAAAATAGTTCTAAGAATGAATAATACTTTTAAAATAGCAGAAATGTTTCAAAAAACGCGAAATTTTTACTGCTTTTCCCGATACGTCTACTTTACTAATTTTTATACAGTAAACTAAAAGTGTAAAAAATAATTCTTATTCAGCGAATGTTAACAATTATGTTTGTGACTACATTTAAAAATTTCAAGCTTCTACTTGCAAAATATAACGAGATATTAACATTTTCCATAAACATTGCTAAAAACGACCATGCACGTTATTAAGGAAGAAAATTTATACTGTCGCCTTGAGGAAAATGCCGTGATCACATGATCAATGAATTGAAACGTTTAAAACTTAGTATGTAACCACAAATAACTGATAAACAGAATTGTGTTTTCATTTGGCGACCAGCGGTGCCTCAGCGGGGAAGGACAGTCAGGTCGTGCATCCCTTCTGGACCCTCTCTTTCTTCCCTCTCGCCCCCTTCCGACAGTAGTTGTGGATAGTTTTATGACTTCTACAGCGGTTGCCCGCAGCTTGCTTACTTAAAACCTTTCTACTGACTGATTCTAGAAGTCTCCACTTCCTTTACTCTTCGTGCTAAACTTACAAAATAATAATTCGACTATTTTCTTAAATTATCTTATATAATTTTAATTCAAGTTTTCTTTTTTATTCAGTTGAAAACAGTGTTCTAATGAAGGTTGAGAAAAAAGGGAATTTTTCTCCTGACAATTTTGTCTCAATTTGTACATATTATATTTATTTACAAAAAGAATTCCATCTCTCGTGATTGTCAAAAGTTATTCTCAAAAAATCAAATAAAATTATAAAATATTAACGAAAAAGTTAACCCAATTCCCAATTAAGCAAATTGTGATATGCATTCCGACATGGATATAGAAAGCTACAAATTTTATTTTGCCCCCACGCCCACCCCCGGGTATCGAACCCGGGATAACAAGGTGACGAGCAATCACGCTGACACCGTGGCCACGACGGGTTAACTCTATTAGTATTATAATTCGTAGCTAACTTTTTATCGTATCTAGGAATTTTTGTTTAAATTTTTAAGCCGCCTCTGCCTAAGCAATTGATGGGATGGTCCCTTGCTTGCTTCTGGAGAGTAAATTAGTTTACTGTCCTCCGCGTGGTCATACGTAGTTAGTAACTGCTTTTTTGACAATAAATTTATTTAGAATAAAAATTCGATAGTAGATCAAGAAACCATGAAATCCATTAATATCGCACTCTGAAGGTCGCTAGTGTATTCATTTTAGCCACTTATTTTGTCCACAAAGTCGCTAGCATTTTGGCCAGTTATTTAGCAATAAGTTCCACTGTGTAGCAAACACATTTTGCCCACCTGTTTGGTAATCTGCTTCACTGTGCTGCGAACAGCAGCTCATCACGATCTCAGTGTGGCCCTTTAAATCTCATGGCGCCGCTAGTGAACTCCGATTGGTTGCGTCGTGGCGGAGAGATGAAAATAGTGCGGAACATTATTTCTTTATAACTACCGTAAATATGAAGAGCGAAGAATACGACTTATATTTTCGGAACCGTAATAATATTTGTAGTATTATAACATTAATCATTTTTTCGAACCCTTTTTGGACCAAATGGTGGATTTTGGCCCTCCTCGATGCTCATCTCATCGACGCAAGTTTTCAAAAATGATTGAATGCTCGAAGCAAATCAACCGAAGCCGCCCCCCCCCCCCGCCGCAATGTATCACGTGTATTTTAGTAAACGAAGCCACCATGTATCACGTACCAATTACGGCGTTTCGTCTAGTCCACACGTAAAGTCTGATTGGCGGCCTATTTACGACGTCTTTGGGCTCTCGACGAATCACGATACCTCGGTTTGAACTAAACTGCGTAATTTTCGTGGCACTTCTGACTTCGTGAACCGAGCCCACAGACTATAAACACACCGACCGAGCCTCTTCAAAGGATTCTATTTTCGCAGTGTCGGTTTCTGTCATCTCTTTGTCGTCCTCGCGTGCGACGCTTTGCCTAATTCTAAAGAAATTTGGGTTTTTTCTCCTATGCACGAACTCACTTGTCCTTTGCTAGCCACCCGTCCTGCTATTCATCTCTATCTCGGGTCTTTGGCGGTTAACCTAGTTATTCGCGATCACGCGTTAAATCTTTTCGGCGCAATCTTTAATGAAATCCTTCGTCGTTTCAACTTTCTCTTTTTGAGGGTTTCTTTCGTTGTTTTAAAGTGCCCTAGAACCGTCTTTCATTTGAATTTCCAAAAGCACCCATCCCTTTATTACATTGGGTGTCCTTCCGTCCCGGGTTATTTTCGTACTCTGTTTCTTTGAAGTCTGTTCCTTACCGCACCGTGCGGTGGTTCGTTTTATGTTGTTGCTTTGTGCGGTCATCCAGGCCGCGCGTCACCTATCCCTTCTCTACTCTTCAAGCTCCTTCTCAAGTTCCAGCCTCCTCGAGTACGCCACAGTTAATTTAATGTTTTCTTTAATATTATATCTTCTAATACTGAATTAAAATGTACTATATATATAATCAGAATAGATGGCTACTGAAGGTGTGCGTGTGTACACACAAGTACCTTTACCATTAGTAGCTATAACAGAATTGATGGCTAGTAAAACTGATTTTTATGTTGCATCAAAGAGGTGTCCTAATAAGATTTAGCCTTCTGGATTATGAGTTGTGAGCTTATTAAAGTACCTCTAGATGTATGGCAATGATGTAATGAGGTGAATGATTCATTTAAGGATAGGACAAATGATGAATCCACTGAACAGCCATCATGAACTCTCTTTTGTGCCCTGTACATCTCACGTGCATTTACAAAGTACCACAGTACATAAAAGAAAGGCCAGAACTTCACATAAGGGTATCTGAAATATAAAAACATGATATCCAACCTAATATTTGATAATATTTTATTTCTTATTTTCATAAATTGTTTTATGCAATATACATATATAGATATTTTAACAGCACACAATACAATATCACTGTTGAAAGCAGGCAAGTTGATAACCTTTCATTGAACGAAAGGCAGCAGCTCAATTTCCCAAAGGGAACAGTTATCGGCATTCTGAACATGTCACTGAAGACTGTTCAAAATGATGGCAGACATACAAAACTAATACCTTACTTGAGAACATTACTAAGATCTCCTTTGTTTTGAACTCACAGAAAATCTGCCATAATTCTAAACAGACTGACATTTTAAAAACTTAGTAAATATGAATATGAGATTTGTTTCCTAAAAAAAAAAAACACTTAGAAATTGAATTTTGTCTTTACATAAATTTTTTTCATTTTGGCACCCTCATTCAAGTAAAAATGTACAAAACAAAAAACAAAGTCAGTCAAAATTGTTATGAAACTTGCAACATTATTTAATCAAATCCACTTTATAACATAAATTTATGAAGTTCACCAATTTAAATATATTTTTTACAATAAATTGAAAATATTCCAACAAAACAAATAAAAGAAGAAAACGGGTTATCTTTCCAAAAGCAGCAGGAGAACATAATTATTAACTCGGCTAGCTTCTCTAAACGTATGCATAAAATAAGTCAGTCGGAATAATGATGCGATATAATAACTAATCAGGTATGTTATTAGTAAAACAAAACAAGACTGTATTTAGTCTGAAATGAACAAAATGAGAAACAATGTAACAAGCCTTTTGGTAAAAAGTCATTAATTACCCAACAAGCTCTTAAACAACAGTTTTTATCCATGCGACAACATACTATATTCTTCAGTTTAATATCTACAAATATCAACTCTCAATAGCTCAACTTAAGTATAATACAGTTCAAAGATTCTATTTCAGTCTTTCTGGCTATATAGGAGACATGTATGGTGTTCACCATGCACAAGAGAAGGTACGACTGTTGACAAAGTAGTACAAAGGGCAGCTCTTGCTTACTTGCAACTAGGCTTTTGAGCTGCTATAGTCTAAAATCTGAAGCTTACAGTCCACAAAACTACACTGTTAAACAGCACATTAATATCACACAATCACAGGCTTCTCTGAAGCAACAACAGTGTTAGCAAAGTAATGAAATATTAATGAATAGTTCAGAAGCACAATCCTAAGAAAAACAAATCTAAGGGCAAAATAATCAGTGCCAGAATTGATACCAGTTTCCGAACAATCCATGAATTTCTGCCTCCTTGGGATGTCAACAACCCTGGAAGAGTACTCTTCTGTAAAACATCTGTTCGCAAATGAAACCAACTTTTGAGCAAAACTCATCAACACAGGTTACTAAGCACAAGATAGAAACAAAATACTCTATTTTTGTTCCTTAAAATAAAACGGCATATACATTTATAGTATTAAGATGCTGCAACTATACAAATTTCACAAAAACTATACAATGAATTCTAATAGCGAATTAGGTACTTCAGTTAACAATGTACAACATACACAACTTTATTCCACAAAAAATATATAGATATATCTATGTCACAAAACAAATTAAAATTGTAAAATTAACAGAACATTTACAAGTTAAACCTCATATTGTTTTCACTAATGTAGAACAAATAAGGATCTTACATATATACACAGTATCACAATATAAATATACAATAAGAATCTACTGTTTCTAACAAACAGCTATTAATTATAAATACAAAAAAATATATGATAGCAAACATTTTTTTCACATGTATAATTACTTAAGCATGATATACTATAATACTGACACCCCTGGTGTGAAGAATCAGCAGCTCCAAAATGCAGCTTACACTGAAAGAAAAATGATAAAATATATAAACAAAAAAAGTAATTTGAGGACATATGTATACAGATCAATAGGATTTTTAGATACTTTCCCTCACTATATTCTCTCATACTACTAATTGCAAACAACATAGACAAATCTTACTTCCCGATTTTCTAATCAACAACCTACTAGTTCTTTTATGCTATTTCACGGAGCAGTTCTTGTAGGTCAATCAGGTGTGACGAGGTCGTGCTGACCCGCTTGCGCATAGGACATTGTCCTCTCACTCATTGATATATCTTACTACTTGATGATGAACCTGTTAGTGAGGAGTGTAGCTCCTCTCTAACAATGCGTCACCTACTAACCGATTAGAGAAAATACACGAGAATACGTAGACAAATTGGTCTGGCTGCAGATTTACCAACAATTCTCGGAAATGAAACAGATAATGAAACTATTGAATTTTATGAGTAGATTGGGGTTCCTCCCACAAGTTCTCGGGAGGGTTTAAATTTGCATTCTTCTTTCCTTTTATCTCTCCTTTCTGTAATTTGAAAATTATAATTTTTAGAAATTTTTTCTTTTTTATGATATAATGTGTTCGGCAATTATTTCCTTTTCTTTTCTTTCATCTTTGTATTTAGATATTTGTTGAATTCAGGAGAGTTTTTTAGTGGGTAAGGTCGAGATATTCGGCAAGTACCATACACGAGGAAGAGTCTTTACGGTTTTTCTCTATGGTGCGAAACTACATTTTTTTCCCCACCTGCAAGGGCTCAATGACCTTGCCGTTGACAAGCCCTAAAGCCACACAAAATAATAATAATAATCTATTATGATATCAAGCACCTACAGATATACTGACCATGAGTCTAAGAATGCACAATATGAAACAGTCTTGACTTCCAATAATGTATAACACAATAAATAATTACTTCCACAGACAAAACAATCTAAATTAGGTAACTTGATAGGAGCTAGACAACTGAATGCTATGGAAAGAAACACATTAATATTACCTTGATCAAAACAGCTGGGGTTGATGTAACTAAGTAGATCACTTTCTGACATTTGAGTCAGCTCTTGTGGTACCATACCTTCTTCAAGTTTCTTCTGTATAGGAACTTGAGGAGTGGGAACTGTCTCTTTGTTTTGTTCACTAGATGCGATTTCTGTCACAGGTACTGGAAGGGAACTAGTAGTACCTAATTCCTTTGGTTTAACCCCTTCTTGCTGGGGCAACTGTTCTTGGGACTGTTGACACAAAACTTGGGCTACATTTAATTTTGCAATATCCAGATCATTAGGGGACTTAACTCCATTTCTTTCACACATTTTGCTAGTTACCAAATATTCAGCACTTTCCCCAGCCTTGGATATCCTTTTCTCTGACGTTACATCAGTATCAACAGAAGATTTTCCACTTTTCGGTACGGCCAAATTCATTAGAACTTGGTTGAACAATCCAGTTTGAGCCTTACCTTCAGTTACATCTAATTTGCTCGTCAAAGGAGAATTACTCATTAACGTTTGCTGAACAGTGTTAGTAGTCTCATGAATAGCACCAATAGAATGTACAGTTGCAGTAGACTGTTGGCTAACAAATATGCCACTTAAATGGTTGTCCAGCATAGTTTGACATGTGGTGGCGACTACAGGATTGGTAGCAAGGGTTTGGCTCTTTGAAATATTGTCACCAACATCATTACCTGTGAATACTGACATCAATGAGTCTCCAGATTGTGTTTGAGAAGATAAGTTATTATTCAAGCTAATCTCTGAATTATGAATATCTCTCTGCTTTCCTTCTTCAACCCGGCTTGAATTCTGTCTCATCAATGATGAGGAGTTGTTTGTCAAATCAGAAGTAATATTGGTGCCTAACATTGAGGCCAATGATTTAGTTGCCAGAGGAATTGGTCCTGCACAGGTAGTTGTTTGAAGATTTAAGTTACTTGTAACAGAAGACTGATCTGCCCTAGAAGTCAATCCATGGTCACTCATCATAGGTTCCATAAGTGCACTCTCTTTAGGCAGAGAGACAACTGCAACAGGTTCAGATAGAAGACCAACTTCTGATGGCTGGGTACTCAGGACAGATTTCACAGCAATACTTTGTGTAGGAGGACTGTGATGAACCTCACTACTCACTGTAGATTCAAGAATTATTTTTTTCATAGCAATTGGTGATGTGCAATGAGAAGTTCGGGAAGGAAGAGGCATATTAGAATTTACAGTGGATGAAGATAGAATGTCTTTCACATTGATTGAAGAGTTTAAAACTTGTGTTCCATTCCCATCAGAAGATGCATTTAGGATTAATGATTTCATAGCAAGAGGAGGAGTACAGCTGGAAGGCGACAAATGCAAATTACTGCTAGTAGGAGAAAGTATTATGTTTTTGCCACACAGTTGCTCATTTTGGTGAGAAGTAGCACCAATCAAATCTTCCCCTGATGGATTTGATGTATCTATTAGCATACTTTTTATAGCAATGGGAGATGTTGTTGGACTAGTCAAAACCAAATGAGAACTACTAGTTGAAGAAACAGGTGTTTCCATGGCTAGAGCTGATTCATCAAGAACCTCAGAATTCAAAACAAGTGAACCTGAATTTTTAACAACAGAATTTGATGTTAGAATATGTTCACTAAATGGTGCAACAACAGAATTGTTGAGGATAAGATTCTCTTGAGTAATTGGAGCTTCCGTAGGTAATGAATTTAAAGTGTATGAATTAACAGGAGATACAGATGAAACATTTGGGCTCGGTCTCAAATCTTGTACATGCATTGGGGTGCTAGAATTATTTTGATTTGTACATATTTCATTGTTTAACGGCACCTGCGATTGTGAATTTAGCACTGAACTTTCAGGAGATATATTATTAATCAAGTTTCCAGAAGTTGAAAAAACATCTAACTTTTCAGGTGTTTGTTGATTGGCTTCTAAGATGCGACTCTCAATAGCAGAAGACACCAAAGCATCTAGTCTCGTGGAGGAAGTTGCATTCAATAATGAAGACTCTGCTTCAGAAACTGCAAGCATATTTCCATTTAAAGTGTTGGCTGTAGAAGATATATTAAGACTAGTAGTAGTGGAAGGAGTCATGGTAGAAGACAAGAGTGATAGGTTTTGAGCATTTCCAAGAACTCCTACAGATGGTGTATTGGCAAGTTTACCAGATTCATTATCCATCAACTGACCTTCACTCTTTGGAGCATCAGTAGTAGAAGGAAGAAGCACTTTGGAAGATGACACTGAATTACTGAACAAAAGAGAAGGAGTAGTTTCCATTATATTTCTAGTTTCAGTAATACTAGTTAGTAAATTGGGCACACTGATTGTAGATGATTGTGGGCTATGTGATGCAGATATGTGAAAATTTGACAAGGTACGTTCTGTCACAGAAGACAGAAGTGTTGGAGCACGAGATTGGCTAGGTGCTAGATTTGAAAGAGGAGTTTCTTGATATTCAGTTTTGCTCAAACTTCCTGGTACAACAGAATTGAGGCCAACCAGCAAACTGGATGCCACTGAACTTGGAAGAGTATTTTCCCCTACCAATTGTGGTTTATGCAGCTCTTTCTCTACCATTGATGATGAAGAGAATATATTTGTTATTGACAGGTCACTTACAAAAGGCACTTTATCACAAGTTTCTGTCCCAGATGGCGGTATATCAGCTGTTAAGAGATTAGAGCTTGATGGCTGTGAAGAACTGAAAACAACAGGTGCAATAAATTGTGAACCAAGGTCTTTATCCGTAGAATGAAGCTTATTCAATTCTATTTCTTGAACTGAAGGTTCAGCATTTCTTGTAACTTCTGTGGCTGAGGTAACTGGTGCAGTTCCAACTCCTTCACCACCAACTTTAGATGAAGCTGGATTTTCAATATGAGATAAATACTTCTCCACACTTTGAACACTCTGTGTGGGAAGAGGAGCATCACTTGGATTGGAAACAAATTGACGAAAAGTAGCCAAGGAAGGGGACTGGGTACTTAGGAGGTCACTCACAGTAGCCATTGGAGCAACTGTTGCTTCTGGCTTCATTCTCAAATCAATTCCTTTTAATTCCTCTGAAGAAAGTTGTGTAGGACCCTGACTGGATTCATCAATAACTTCAGTTTTCAGAACAGGTTCTGGTACAGGAGTTGGGTCTGGTATAATGAGAACATCTGATGAACTTCCTTGGGCACAAATTGGTAACAGAGCAGGAGGTGGAGGCATCATCTTTAGTCCTACAACTTTGTTTTGTTCTTCTTCTCGAACTTTCACATTATCCAATTTTGAAGAATCATTTCCAAGGTTGGAACTCATCCAGTGTCTTTGGGGTCGAATTTCTTTCTTCTGGCGTCCTGTAAAAACAAAAAAAGGATATTGTTATAAGTTAAACAAAATTAATCCTGCAATTCAATTACAAAGAATGTTTCAGTAACAATTTAAAGGAAACAAACAAAAGTAATGTATTCAGCAATTAAGGAATTGTTTTATGTTTTAAAATTATACATGTACCAAATGGAACTCCTTGATATAAGCACTAAAAGAATTTTAAAAATTACATATTTAATCTGAAAAGTCAACCCATATTCTTCCTTAAGAAGCATTTTTATAGGGCGAACTTCACAATAATTATACTTGAGGATGTAAGAATAGTAAAGGTTGGATAATGGAGAACAAGAGATAAATTTACTCTCAAGAAGCTAATTAGGTGTCAAACCCATCCTGGAAGACACAGAAAATTCCAATCAAGAAATTAAAGTTGATAACTCAAACATCGAGAAAAACTTTAGAATAGGCAATCATCAAAGTGTTTTCTTTCATTCCTGTTTTTTTATCTTTCAAGATTGCAAAAATAGGCTAACAAATTGTTGAAGTTCATAGCAAAATTACAAATTTAATGACAATAGTAATGGTTGGATAAAAGAACAATTCTTGAGAATTAATGTGTTGAAACTTAAGACCGGCCTTGACTAATGAATTGGAGGAAAAGAAAATGCATTCACCAGCCACTTCTACAACCAAAGGCAGACAAATCCTGCAGAGAGAGAGAGAGAGAGAGAGAGAGAGAGAATAATTACACAACTCACCAGAAGTAGGATCTACTGACAAGAAATGATTAGCCATATGAGGCAATATTGGAGTAGGCGTCTTGGTGGAAGGAGTACCAGGAAGCAGGAGGCCCCCAGGGTGTCCCAAAGGAGGCTTGTTCAAAGCTCTGTTCAGATCTAGAGAAGCTGAGAGAAATAAAAACACCCACACATTCAGTATGAATCAATTCCTGTCTCTCCAATGCATGAAAACATCGGAGATACTTTCCCATTTACACATCATTATTTCCTTTAGTTCTGCAATATTACACACTTGTAATATTTTTAAGCTTGTATAGCAAATTTTTAATGTCCAAATGCCTGTCTTCATATCAGGGAGTGTACAGACTAAAAATATTGTGTTCCCACACTCTCAATGCAAAGAAATAGTAATTCTTTCTCTTTAAACTTGTTACATGAATTAGACATGATAATATAAAAATTGTATGCACTAGTTCATTACATTAAATTCATTTAATATAATTTGTTCAACCATTCATCAAATTCTCAGAATGAAAGATACAAAGACAGATGCTATTTACAAAACAACGTTTGTTGTAACAAGTGGCACCAAATTTGATTTATTCAACAAAACCTTACAATAGAAATCTCTGTAATAATTTTACACCTCTGGAATAATTTTTGTCAGTAAATATAAGAAAAAAGAAAGTATATACTCAAATAAAATACTCACCCAGGGTGACTCCAGGAGACACCAAGGCTAAGCACGACTGAGGGAGGTCTGATGATCCCACTGCAGGCAAGTAACAAGACAGTGAAACAAAAGTCGACACTTAGGCTAATAGAGTAATTGGCCAGTGTCCTGAAAGAAAGTGGGGGCTAGAAAAAGTAGCAGTCACTTCAGCCAGCTTTTAATTGTTTACGTTAAATGTAAATAATCAAGCTGTAACCTCTTATTCAAAATAATGTATACTTCTTGACTTCATACAAAATAAATACATGATCTCAAATTCTATCTTTTTCAGAATGATATAATTGAAAAAAAATTAAATTATCTGGCTACAGTGACACGATCCTCAGCACCTGTGCCTCAATTACAACAATCATTCGTCTATGTCCTTAACATTCATTCAGCACTTCAGCAGTCCAGCATTAGGTTCACAAAATTTCTTCAAGTTTGAGTGCAGCTTTAAATTTTCAAATAAAAGTCTGAAGTTATCTCTATGTAAAACCCAACAAAGAAAATTAAAAATCCCTTCTGTGAAAATTTCAAATCCAATAGACAAATGGAAAACTAGTTCAATGGAATTGAAATAAATTCCAGCATTATTTCAAAGATGTTTAGAGAAAATCACATACAAATACAGTTAGTAAATGGAAGCTGTGTCCCCGAAAGGTCATCCACAGGGGAAAAAGTTACAAGTAAAACACTTGCATGGCAGACAGAATTTAATTGTTAATGGTACTTTTGAATTTAAGACATGTCTATATCTATACCAAATGAGATATGTTAGTGGATATTTATGAAAAACCAAAACAAATATGTTACCAAACACAAATGCAATACATACTATAGTAAAATATTCATCTAATTTCTCTCCAGCTCATAATCTCTAACAAATTTGTAGCATTCTATAATCTTCAAACAAATATAGTTTCATAAGTAGCAGAAACATTAATTTCCCCCCCAAAAAAAAGTTTGAGATGAGAAAGTAACCATATTCCATTATGAAATGGCAATTTTCTCACTGCAGAAAGTACATCAGATATAATGAAACTTGATAACTTGGCTCATTTCAATTTTTTTTTCTTTAAAAAATGAATACCTCCACAAGTTAAAGATGAAAACAATATATTTTTATATTTCTCAAAATGTGTAATCAATATATTAAAACATTACACATTTTGAAGATAAAAGCACAATGATCAGAAAAAAATGTGAGTACAGTCGAATCTTACAGTTGAACAGAAGTCTATAGAATAAATGTTTTACACTTTTGTAAATGTTGATGAGGCAAATTTAAAACATTGTAGAAATCATGTGCAAACCATTCAATTATTTCTTTTAACAATTAGGTTACTGAACAATTTGGACATTAAAAAATCCTATCTGAATACAATGATATACTACACGAATTCTAAACAAAGGAATCATAAGATAAAATTTAAGGAAATAAATTACACTTGGTGTCCTTTACCTGATGCCAAAGAGGCTGGTGAAAGTATTACTGTATTCTGTGTCTACAACTATTGTAGTACATTTGAAACAAAAACTTAATATTTTTTTCTATTATTAGTTTTGGATTATTCTGGTAAAATTACTGAATCAAAAAATGTTAAAATAGTTATGGTAAAAATCACGCTCATAAATGAAAAAGAGTAACATTTAATGTAAGAAAATGTATGAATTATCAAGGAAACACACAGGGTCCAAAATATTTACA
The DNA here is from genome assembly GCA_002313205.1 of Laupala kohalensis. NCBI lineage: Eukaryota > Metazoa > Arthropoda > Insecta > Orthoptera > Trigonidiidae > Laupala > Laupala kohalensis. The sequence continues at coordinate 18,083 of NNCF01129501.1, forward strand.
ATACTATTGCCTGCAACAACTAATGATCCGCATAATGACCAAGGATATTTTACATTTTGTAATCGTGAAAATTAACAAGAACACAAGAACAGTTCACAAAGCCGTTTTGGGCCAAGAATATAATCATTGAGACATTAAGTATATAACACATAGAACATGTACAGATGTAAGAACTTCATATCAGTTCAATTCATTAAAATGTTCATTCTAAATACATATTTCTGCTGGCAGCAATCATGCTTAACTTCCAATCAGCATGCTACCCAACATGCACCCTCAAACACACAGCACGTACAATGCAATCCACGCACTGAGGATCTAGCAAAAGGGGGGGATTAGATACTGCTATCTGCTTCACCAGTGAACCTGTAAAATTTACAAACTGAATCAATTCAGCAGGCATCAGTCTTCTTTCTTCTGCTGCTGCTGGAAGGAATCAAAAGCAGTTGTTGTATAACACAACAAGACTATGGCAGCACACAAGGAAGACTTTTCATATATTTGTTTATTTTATGGCATTTAATGATTTACTTCTTAATTTGAAACAAAAAACTTTGTAATCCACTTTACATTTAAAAATTAAAGGGATAAAATCTCAGCACTCGCTTGCAACTCATTATAACTTGTTCAATTTAGTTCAACGAATCAGAGCAGTGACAAGACACAAAACAATACTGAGACTGTAGTAACAATATGACACCTCAAGATTAACACTTTATATTAGAATTGGCACAACATACAAAGCAATTTTCACCATGAAACATATTTTTCAATTCCCACTGTCTAACCCGATGACATTTCATTTCAAATATTAAAATATGTTGTTCTTTTATACTGCTCAACAAGTTTATTGAATCCATTAGGGGTTAAAAAGTGTGATAATATAGATAACTGGGATTGACAAAGAATGGCACCATTAATTCTGGACATACAGATGCAGTAGAGGGCAGTACCAAAAAGTTATGAATCTGCAAATGTATGCCTCTTTTTAACACTTATATAAAACACACATGAAATATTTCAACTATTGTTAATACAAAACAATACTTCTAAAAATTACAAACTATGTATGTTGAACTGAATGTCATTGTATTTTAAGAAGGCATACAACTAAGATTCTTGAATGTGTTCTGAGGCAGTGTTGACTTCTGATCCATGAAGGTTGTCTTCACCATTTATTATTCAAAGTCATTTAAAAAACTTCAAATAATATTTTGGGAAGAAACTTCTTTAAAGATCCGAAGGCAAAGCATTTGAGTCCATATGATGCGTCCAAAGAAACCTTGCCACATCATACACAAATTAATATCTACAAAAATAGTTCACTCAGACCAAAGTGATCTGGCTTACCTACATAGCTGAAGTTGCCTTTTCAACAGCTTTGTGCTTGATCAGGTTTTAGCCCTTCCCTCAACTGACCCTCTAAGGGTCTATCTACTTGTACATGGCCAATGAAAGAAAACTGTCATTTATAGGATAACAATGAAAAACATGCCTAAGAACTGCTCTGTGTACTTTAACAGACAATAATATGTCAAACAACAACAAAAATGAAACTTGGGATAACAAATTACTTATGAATACCATTGAAATGATAAGCAAAACCTTTATGAATATTAATAAAATTATATGTAATGAAAGAATGAGTGTCAAGAGTTCTATGGCCTCAAACATCATGTAACATTGTTAAAAAACAATTAAAGAGCAACAATGTTACTGACTGGAACAAGTTGTGACAAGTTGGACATAGGGAATTAAAGAGTACCGAGACAACAGAAAGTGTGTAGTAAGTGGTATGGTATGGAGTGGAGTGTAGGATAGTAGTCACCGTGATGACAGAACCTGAATTATTAGCGAGCGCAGCCCGGGTGCACCCCCTGGCGCCCTGACAAGATGCGCCTTCTCCAAACAGCTGAAATTCTGCCCTGAAATTCTGCTGTGGGGGGAACAAGCAAACGCATAGAAAAGTCAAGTTAAACAATGAATACAGTTACAAACCCTGGTCAGTACTGGCGTAAGATTAGAAAGTGCTTCTTAGATACAAAAGGCAAGTTACAAGTTACTTTTAGTTCAAACTAATGAGCAGGTATTGGTCTTCAAAGCAGTTAATAGTTAACTATATACTTTAACATAGTTGAATAAAATTTATACCAAGCAAAATAGAATTAATGCTTTAAAAAAAAAGAAAATAATACCTAATGAAAGTCTAGAAGCATTTAATTGACTAGATCTACAGAGGAATCTTACGCCACACTGATTCAGCCTGAGCAATAGTTCCATAGTCATAAAAACCAAAAACATTTATAATAAGGTCAAAGAAATGTTAATTTTTAAGTTTTTAATTTAAAAATGATACATCTTTAGCACCATAAACTACTAATGAAGTAAAAAAGTTTTAGAAGACTTTCTGTCCACAGAACCTTGCTCTCAATGACAGATATTTTAAGTGTGAGGCAAATGACACATGCAAATCGCTCACTCAAGCATACACCCCCTCTTACACCGACTTACTTTCTCCCTTTCATCACAGTTATACCACATAGAATCATGTGCATTTGCCTCTTAGTTTAGAGAAAATAATAAGTAGAACACAGCAACAATAGTATGTAGCTCAACAAATAGATAAAAATAATAATTATCTCATTTTCCACAAAAACAAATGTTTTACACCTTTTTCGGTTTTAGAAGTTTTATTAAAAGATTAAGCTTCAAAGACCAGTGTTGCTGTGCATTGGCCAATTGATATGTCATGGACTGCCAGTTTCTTTTAAGAAATTATTAAAAATGAATGATTAAGTAAATAAATACAAATAAAAATATTTTTAAAATCTTTGTGTAACGCAATCATCAAGTATAAGTAAACTGATTATTAAAAGTTGGTAGAAAAAAAAATTCATGGAGAAATTATTTTATGTACATAAACTGAAATTGAATAAATGTTTTGCAGATATTAGAATGCACTAAGTTGAATGAAAATTAACCAATCAAATTAACTTCTGTAAAACTGGAAGTCTACATCAACATAGCCAGAAGCACACGAGAAGCATGCTTCATATCTCTTATCATAAGAGAACAACAAGTCCACTGGTAATTCATGGGTTCAGAGATGTAGAAAATTAGGAATTTCATCAAACTAAACAGTACTCATTCCAAAACTCATTCCTATCAAAGCATAGGTTTATGACATAATCTTACTAATGCATTTGGAAGATAAATTTTTAATAACAAACTTTTCCATGAATAACCAAGAGAAGAAAAAGCTACTTAGGATGCATATAACAGTCAGGCTTTCTTTCAGCAGGTAAGATGTACAATTGTCACTGCATTAAATTAGGAGCAAGTCAAAGAAAGTCAAAGTAATATCATTTGATCCTTATTCAGTTTCATATAGCATTCAAATGCTGCTTTTGTTTGATGAAATAATGTTTCTAGTCAATTAGCAGAGATTATGATACAATTCTGTACTATTATTTTCTCAGTAATATGCAAAGTTAATATTACCTACATTTAGTTTTTAAGAACATAAAGAAATTGTAAACAAAATTAAAGAAAATGAGACTGTACTAATTGCCTATACCAGTTATTTTTTCCCAAGTAACTTCCACTCCAAGGTGTGGACTGGTAGTTCAAGAAGTGCCCTCTCGCTGGGCTGCATCCCTGTGCTAGGTCTGCCTACCTGAAGGTGGGAGAACTGGATTGGAGACCGGCATGTAAGTGAATGTGTGAGGTTCACTTGTCTTACCACTTGATGTAACCAGAAGTCGCACAATCACGGGCTCCAAAATGTCACAGTGCTGATAAGCGGGAATAGTGCAAACCAAATGAGTCTGAAATACAAAATGTAATTTTAACTATTTGGAATATTAAAGAGAAGATACTAAATTATATCAGCGACACATGGGTGAGAGAGGATGAAGAGCAGGAATAGAACTTAGAAGACCAAATGGCAGGGAACTGATTTTGAAAATCAAAAATGCTTTCTCTCTCTCCCTCTCAATCTAAAAAGGGTACATCCTCAGAAAATTTTGAAATGCAACTATTATTTAAAAAAGGTTTGTTTTGAAATGAGCAATACTTGATAGACAACATAAACTATTGTTTTATTTGATTCTATTTTCTAAAATAATGAGCAAGTACAAACATAAGTTAATCCAAATAAATATATTTTCAATTTTAATCAATCATTTACAGATTAATATTAGGAACTTCATACTTTTGTATTAATATATATTCTTACAATATTTTGACACCTATTTGTGCCACCAATATTATTAAACAGGTGATAACAATATTATTAAACTAGCTGATCACCCGGCGTTGCTCGGGAGTTTTCTTAGACTAATCTTCTTTTACTCATAAAGAAATAAAATCCATCTATATTGTAAGATCAAAATACTTACTTACTGAAAACATATACAGCATCCTAACTTTTCAAATTCTTAAAACTACTAATTTAATACGAAAGTTAAGTGTATACACTACACCATCTCGCGACAGTCGCTTCCTAGGCATAATGCAGCTGCATCATTTCATTAACATTCTTGTAAAATGTAAACTATTTTACAATTTAAAGATGTTTTAATCTTTGTTAAATGCACATAATAAATAATTCATTATATTTAATGATGATTAATTTTTTCCTTCTTAAATTACTCTCTTAAACTGAAGAATTTAAACACTTCTATTTTTAATAACATTTTAGAAATAATTTAGTTTAATATTTGTAGAAAACTTTTCCAGGATCAAAATGAACAAAGCAAAAAAAGAATTACGATAACTGTGGTTTGAATTGTGAGTTGTGGTCTTGAATTCATACAAAAATCGCATAGAAAAAAAGCACTTTCAGCTTTTCCCAAATTTTCAAATTTTCTGGGCAACTTTTCCAATTTTCCTTTCCCTAAAAACCTTGTTCTGACTATTACAAACATTTAAAAAAAATTAGCCGAATCTGGCCAGCCGTTCTCCAGTGATGCGCTTACCAACAAACAGTGTGTAATTTTTATTTATATAGATGCACAGCAACATGACCTAAATTTAAAAAATACACATGCATAATGTTTGTTTTCTGTTGTAGGTAATCACCTGATGATGCACAAACAGGTATTGAAACATGAGAATATTTGTTAATACAAATTAATTTAATTCGAAATATATGCCTGCAAATGGTCCATTAATAATTGAAAATGTATTTACATATTATATGCCAAATTACTACAAATGAAAACTAAACGTTAATAATTGTGATTAAAGAATGGGATTTCATATTTAACATATATGTTATTGAAATGTGATCATAATGATTGAAACATTGATCACAATATCTAAAATCAGGAAATAAATTTTCGTGTAATAGTACTAGTACAATAACAAAGAGGTCAGCACACTCATCAAAAATTAAGAATTTCTCCTCTCTCCATCTGCCTTTCTTTCTTTATTATTTCTCTCTTTTGTTGTCTTCTCCCTGTTTGTGTTAGGCATCTCAACAAAATATCATGGAGTACCCCTATACCATAGCACCCCTGTAGTCAGTGCTGCAAGAAAGGAGAAGAAATAGGAGGAACAGGAGGTTGTGTCCACAGTTGAGAATATAAAAAAAAATCTTCTAACGCTTAGATGTTGTCATCAATTCCTGGATATATCATTTACTCTGCTTCATATCTGCCCCCCCCCCCATCAAATACTGTTTTTGCATTATGAATTACTTTTCTCAAAAGGGAACTCTTTGTAGTAAAGCAACACAAAAACTCACTTGTTGAAGATATTCTTTATCAGGCTGCACTGTTTCTTCCCAAACTGGCTCAATGTCATTCTGTTGAAACACAACACGTGTGTCCTTAAGAAAATTTTTGCCCAATATGAATAATTCCATTCCACCCGTACAAGGGCAAGCACACAATGATTTTTTGCATATCTCGGGAACACCAGGTGGCTGAGCTGTAAGTTAACATACTAATTAAAAAACAGTCAAGAAAAAATAAAACTAAGAAAATTACTTGAAATAACTAATAATCCTTACTGCAAACAATTGGTTGTGATGTTGTTTGTAAAATTTCAGTTGAACCATCAGGATGAACAATGGTGGTTCTGAAAACCATACGACATCGAGTTGATTTCTTTTTGTTGCGTGCTCCACTTTGATCAGGAAACCTGTGTTCAACATCTACATTTCTTTCTTTCAAGATTCCCACACAGTCACATCTGGAGGAGGAAAACATTTCAAATATTTCAATTTATTACCAAATAAAGCTTATGCTTATTAAAAACTGCATGGAGGACAATAAGCTTATTTACTCTCCATAAACAAGCAAGGGACCATCTCATCAATTCGAAGAAAACTAGTGAAAAACCCAGACAGAAATGGGGTTACCAAGATAATGAACCATACTATTGTATTTTAATTACTATTTTTTTAAATACTACAACAATGAATGGTGTTAATATATAAAAGGGATGAAAGTCAATAAATTCACATTATCACATTAAAAAATTAACTTGAATATAAAAAAAGGTTTCATGGAAAATTGAAAATTGTTATTGTTCTTTTACTTAAATAAAGAAATTCCTTGAGATTTTCGAAGGGTAATGAAGCAGGAAGGAGCTTTTTACTACAGAAGAGATTCATTTGGGAAACAAGATTAAGTAAGACAAAATATAAAAAAAAGACTCTTACATTATGGTCATATCCTTTGCAGGATCAAAATCAACTTCTATAACAATTGTGCCATCTATTTTCTTTTCAACACAAGGTGTGGAATTCTTTCCACTGACTTTGCATGCTTGATAAAACATGTGAGGTGCAATGCGACCCATATCAGTTCCAATGAAAACTTGAAGGGTAGCTTGTTTGTTATAACCAACCAACTGAAGAGAGAATTTAAAAAAAATACATAAGTAACAAACAATTTATAATACAAGACAATGCGTTGTAGTAAAAAGAAGTATTCATATGCATAAAACACTAATATGTGGAAAAAAATCCAAGCTCAAAATACCTTGACAATAGGAAAACTATTGCCACTGCGATCCTTCACAGCACCACGACTTCCTTCAGTCTGATATCGTGCTCGGTGCTGCTGTTCAGGTTGTGAAGCAATCTGTAGTTGCACCTTGCCATCACGACTGAATCCCATCAATTGAGATGATAACGGAACAGGTCCAATAGGTCTACGAGCAAGAAGGGGTGCTTGCCTTGAAGGAGTACGGGAAGATGATGTCCGTGGAGTGGTACCACCACCTCCACAACCAAGACTGCGATTATTTGCAGAACTTCCAAGAGTGCGTGGCAACCCTTGGCCACCTGCACTACCTCGTGATGGCATTAGACACTCAGGAACTAACCTACAACAAATGTTTATCAAGAAAGGTTTATCAGTGATTCATAAATTAAACAACAAAATATTTCACAAAAATCAAAGAATTTAATCCGAAATATAAATATAGACAAACACACTATCCAAATGCAACAGTCTGAAAACACTCACAAGCGTCTCTATCAGCACAAAGGGAAAATTAAAGACTAGACTTAACATTCTCAAAAGGAGGCAAAATTACTCAGATACGCCAGCAAGCATATTTAATTAAATCTCGAGGCAAGAATAGAATTTCAAAAATTTTAATCTTGACAGCAGAATTCTGAAGTAGTTCTACAGAAGAATTGTATCAGAAAATTTGTCCTTCCATCACTACCTGCATTTCTTCAGATTTAGGCTCAGTCTAGTTCAACACTAAATTGAATGTATTTCTTTCATCACTTACCCACTACTTTGCAAGGTCGCCTTTTGCGACCTATTCATGGCCCGAGAAAAACTGAAATTATCATTGGCATCATCAGTCTCCAACTTAATTTCCAACTTTTTCCGTTTAACCACTGGATGGTCGTTGGTCCACAGTAGCTGTAAAAAATAATAATAAAGTCACTATAAATGTGTGAAAATTTTATCTAAGAATAGTACGAAAATTGACATTTAAGGGTTTTATGACGTGATAAATCCATATAATTAGGTCTTATTTTGTAATATTAATGTTGTTCGCGCAAAGGCACAGTTATTTTTCGTTTGAGAAGGATCAGCTGCCACTACGGGTCGGAATTTGACTGTAGCAATATCGTTGACTACCGGGACTGCATTTTATCGTTCCGCGATTCTATTGCTTGCGATCCTATGACTGTCACTCTTATGGGATCGATAAGTCCAGAAGGGCCATGCAGAACGCCACGCAGAATCTCAACGGTTCCCGATCACTAACACCAGAAAGGACAAACTTCATGCAGTCTTGCGGGATCGTACAGCCATGACATGTATTCTGCTCCAATAACTTAAACTTGGCTCATTATAGGATAAGTGTTCGCAGACAGTGCGACGTCTGCAGCATCGCGAACTGTCAGTACGGAGATCATTGTGATGGCTTCCGCCGCCGCAACAGAGATAGGAGTGCCTTCAGTAGCGAGTTGAAAGAAGGCCAAATCGTCTTTTCTCTTGAATCGGGGTTTTGCATATAGCATCGTGATAAATGTATACGTAAATGGGACGAACAGAGGGGAAGCTTGCATTCGTCATCATCATACGTAGAGCCCTTACCACCGAAAGTGAGGACATGGGGAGAATTTTGGAACACGTCCCGCTTATCTCTTGTTCGCATTGCCGGTGATTTGCAAATCCACCTTTACGTTTTTGACGTTAAGGAAGGTGGCCGCGCCCTATCTTCGAGTCCTCTGTGACACTACCTTTCAACAAGCCGAGAGAGAACCGCATGTTGCTCGTATCGTCCTTCAGTACACAGTCATTTCCAGATCCGTCAATAGTCCATTCTCTGAGGACATGTTTCGACGAAAAACTGACATTTCACCACACGCCAGCCCCAAAGATTTATGATCCGTTGGCATAGTTAAAGACACGTGGACTGACGTACCAGAAAGCAAGACTTCGACTCAATCACTTGATTCGTACCCAGTCGGACTACATCTGGTATAACTGCCAAAGACAGCAGCTCCGGGGAATTATTTGTGTATGCTCTGCACCTCAAAATTGTCAGTATATTGATTCACGTTTTCCACCTATCGTACAGTATGAGTAAAATAAATATGGTCCAGCTATCTCGTAAAACAATTTTAGTTGCCAGTATTGTTATCTTTATCAATTGAGGAAGAATCTTGGAAGAATATAAGTAGTGCATCTTGCTTAATTCTCCTTGTAAATTGTAAACGATTTATTATAAAGCCACGCTATTCATAAAATGTTTAAAATACAGAACAGACAGACGTATTTCACAAACATCACTTAATCTATTTTCAGCATTTTCATGATTTCAAAATAACTAACTGCAGTTCCTAAAACAGAACCCTTCTGAAGATTTAGCACTAGAGCAAACAATCCCCGGTCCAACTGTAGAACAAGCAGTTCAATTTCAATTGATTCTGTTAGGTTCTTCGTCAGTTTTTGTTTTTTTATATACTTTTTGGAAGACAAGCTATATCAAAAAGTGACTGAGTTCTAGTTAACGAAGCTCAGCGACAATAGTGATTTATCGACAATTAAATTTATTAAATGTCATTTCTTTCCTTCGGCGCTATCTGTTTCTTATTTTCTTGGGATAAAAACATTTCAAACTATGTATCGGAAAATCCTCATGTATGGTACGATCGCTGACCCCATTTATCAGTGGAAAAAAAAGAAACCCAAAATACCACAACTACCATCAGTTCATTCTCAGAAGCGAGATTACCTCGAGCTTCTTATTTTGAGCATTGAAGAGCAGATTTCGTTATTCATCGTACGCACTCAAGTACTGGCATAATTATTTACCGATACATTTTCATCTCTATTAATTCTCGTTTTTATTCATAAATTTAGTAAGTTTTTTAAAGCTAGGATACAATTTTCAGAATTTAGCAACACATATTAATAGTAAGATTCTTAGATTTTATCGAATATTATATTATGTAAAATTAACTTTTTCGGTACCTAAACTTAACTTTTTCAGTCCCTAAACTTATAAAAGAAGCAAATAAGAAAATGAACGTTTGCAACATATTTTGTTCTTTTTATACTGTATTTCAATACAGTTTAAATAAATAGAACGTTCCTTCACATAATTTGTTGTTTAAAGAGTAAATAATTTAATTGTTATAAGTTGTTGTCTACTCTGTAAAATCGGAATTGTACCAAATTCTTGTCCTCAGGTATGAATAAAACGTTAACAATATTGATTTGCACGTAACAATTCACAAAATATATTAACTTAGCTTTTCTACGAGTCCAAATAGTCCAACACTTCTAAATGAACGTCGGACTATTATAAGCAGCACCCGCTCTCGATTTTTAAAAATTATCTGTTGCATTAGCGGATCAGGAATGATTCATTTGTTAATTAAAATATTTTCAAACATAATACTTTTCTTACGCTAACTTCATAGAAAAAAGTAAACGAGAAACGCGTTATTTAAAGTTGTTGGAAATGTATAAACTAAATAACCTATATACGATCAAAATGCTAGTTCATTCTAATCATGTTTAGTATTCAGAGTCGGACACTAATGGTTAAAACTAATATTCTTGTCACGCAACTATCCATCCTTCAAGAAGGGAAGCAGCTTTTCTTACCTCTCTCTCGGGAAAGCGTAGTGCCGCTTGCACAGAGCCCACGTCCAAGTGTTGATCGAACCCAAGACCCGAATCATTGGAGTTATCGCAGGCATCCACTGGAGTTCGATGCTCTTCCTTGCCTGTCCCTGAAAGATTAACAACACGCAATTAATATTGTTATTGAAGATATATATATATATATATNTCTAGATGTGTATAAGAGACAGTATATATATATATAGTGAGTCAACTTCATATCACGCTATATTAACAACAGAGACTTCCATATTTGGAACCAAGATTAGTAAAATTCTCAAAAAAATTTGAAGAACCAGGAGGAAACTTAAGAAATATTACATCCAGGAACATATACTAACGCGCCAACAAAAGACAAAAAGGTTGAAATGAAAGTTGATGATTCAACAACTTGACTCACCAGGAAGGGCACGCATGTGTGAAGCCGGTCGCTTACTCGCGATCCCTTTGACAGTTTTGCGTGGCACTCGTGATCCAAGAACACTTCCTACGATCAATTTCATATTTCCTGCAACACAGAAAAATAGTCTAAAAATACATATCACAATGATACCTATTTCTCATACCAGTCTCACTAGCAAGCTTACACCTCAAAAATTGAATGAAACTAAGAGACGCGTGCTCGTCCCCAATCGTTTCTATTTTTGCCGCAATCTCGAAAATCGGAAATAGAACTCGGCGCCGTTCATCAAGCCCGGTCGATGAATCTCGATGGCTATTCCGAAGAATAAGCATCGGATGGGGACTCGCGTGTGGCAAGCTTTCTCTTTCCCTATTTTGAGCAACGCGCTCGCTCGGGGCCTGCCTTGAGCGCCGACGACGGCAGCGCGGAGTGTAGCTGCCCCGCCAGTCCTCCCCGCCCCACTCAGCTGCTCACACATCGGATGGCGAAGAGGAGGAGGGGAAGGTAGGCAGGCAGGCAAGCATGCAGGCCGGCCGGAGGCGACGGTCAGAGAGGTATAACAACGAGGAGGCCTGCAGCGACGGCGGAGCGAGGACGGAGCGGCGACGCGGCGCACAGCCCACGCGCCTCACACGTGATCGCACGAGCCTTCGATCCGCTGGCGGCGGCGGCGGAACGAGCAGAGCCACGGGAGCATCTCCTCCTCCCCTTCCCCTCCACAGCCACCACTCGCCCAACACAAGCGAAGACATTTGTAGGGCGATTACAGAGATGTTTGCTTCACTCGCATTAGGGCATTAGGGAAGGTAACATTTTTTCATCTAAGCGCGATTCACATATCCGTCTCCAGGTTCCTATTTTGGTTCCACAACATAGTGTATTCACCCGTCGAGATTCACTGATGTCAGCTGTCATCTGGATATATGTTTAGTACGGGCACTTTTCAAAGACAAACATTTAGTTTGTACAAAATCGTAAATAGTTAAAAGAAAAAAAATCTTTTTTATACTTTCAAAGAAAAAATAAATATCTTGAACTCGCTTATACTACGTGATCTACAGCCACAGGAGATCACATGTTTATGTTATTTCTACAACTACTCAAAAACTGCAAAGACGGACATAGTCTGGGGAATTGATCCGTAAATGCACAACATATCTCAGACTTGCGGATTTTAAAAGTGATATGTTGATAAATAAGCAATTTCACATTTGCATAGAGCAAAGGTATCTACGAATTATAATACGTAAATCAATAACACACGTTCTATCACAATATTGATGGTCCTCGGACTATTTCATCATTGGTTTATCATCTTAGTGATTTATTTATTTATTGTCATTGCACAGTGTAACCACTCTACCTGCGATCTGAGTCATTACAGAGCACCTTGATTTTATTTTTCTCTCTAGTTCTTTCAGTCAGTGCCTCATAGTCAGTCTGCTTCCGTAGCTGCTTCCATTCCCACCACGAAGATGCGGGGGTTTTTCTCTACCTCTTTGCTACATCCTTTTGTCATAATTGTCGTATGTCAAAATAATGTAGTAAAGAGGTAGAAGAAAAGCGCCTGCTTACTGATTAGGGTACTATGACTTATCGCACTGTAACCAAGCCAACAGCTTTTGTCTCATGATATACCGCGACGAAGATACAAAGCATTTAAATGTACACAAGGTAAAATGTCTGTCTCAAAGGCGTCAGCTTTTCTGCGATTTTGTTAAAATATCCAAAACAAGTTATTTTTCATGTTTGTGTTGATCAAACGTTTAAAAGTGAATAAATCATAAAATTCAAGCCAGCCACAAAAGCAGTTGTCACAAACATGGCAATAAGGTAACAGAGTCCACATTTATATTGAGGAAGATAATTTTGTTTCCTTTTTAACTCTGCTACAATGCGTTCAACGTTGGTTTAAAAAATTCTGGCCCAATCCTAACGAGATCATCGGAACTTATTATTCAAGTAAACTAAATTCACACTACCTTCAAAACAAGACTATTTTCAAAAACCAAATTATCGAAGGTATCAATAATACAAAAATACAATTTTAAAAAATGTTTCGCCGAAAATGTCGCAGTATTTCACAAAAACGGATGTAGTCAGTGTCACAGAAAGTTCCACTTCACATACTGAAAATCAAGGGTGTTTTTTTAGAGCTCTAGATTGTATATTGCAATACCACGAAAAAAAATACCATTTTATCACTTAAATATGCTTCTTTACTTAAAATAAAGTATGACCTGGATAAAATTAATTCAATGAGAAATTAATTTAAAATGAAACCTGATGAGGGGACAGAACTTTGTCCCGAAACGTTGTTGATACATTTCTTTTAAAGAATTAATATACCTTGTGTTGGTAGAAACAGGTTGAACATAATATGAAGTGAAATGTGTGATTGATTTATTCACAGACAATCAATATGAAAGTGATGTAACACAAAAATGAATTATATTGACAATAATATTACAGCTTTATTGAGAAGTTTGGTACATATCACCTATTATGGAAACTAACAGAAGTATAGAGATCAATAATTTCGCGATGGATTACACATATTGTCAATATGTCAATCATTGAGATTACGCCTTATCCATGACGATTCATCTAGGTCACACGACATTCTTCTATGTGGAACAAGAAATAAAGCTAATATACACTGAGTTCAAAATTTATTCCTAATTTTTAAACGAAACGTTGATGATCCTTAAGCCAATGTTCCGCATTACCAGATTTGTAAGTACTACCTACAGTGTGTATGGTGTGTAAAGTTTTGGATATGTGCATTCAATTCATCTTACTCAACAATCTCTGCAACATAATTATTATATTCATTAATATGCCAATGTCTTCTAGATTTTTCGTTCCTTTTCTGTGTGTCAGGACGGAGCAAATCACACAAATGAAGTATAGTTAGTGCATTAAAAGGTGTGTCTGAGGTTTCCTATTATTTCAACTTTCACCGTTTCCTTTGCAAGATAACATAATTCAAAAATTATATCAAGAAAAGATAATACTTGACACATTCATTTGACAAAGGTGCACCTCGACTACTTGAGGTCTGATAACTGAAGAGTCTGATCATGATGGAATCAAGGCGCATAGGATAGTAGGGTGGCTTCAAGCGATTTCGAGCAAACGTGATGACGTCAAGGCAGATTCATAGTTAAATTATTCAAATTCTGTTTTTAGAGATGCGTTGCTCCATCGCCACATACATAAATAACTCCCTGAAAGCTAAAAGGAATGAGTAAAAATGATTCGATAAGAGGTAGCTTTTGCCCAAATTTCTTTAATTATAAGAGATTCATATCGTAAAAAAGCAAAAGAAATATATATTCAATGTCTCAGGTTTGGTCCGTGCCGTGGATTATGAAAAATAGTTTGTATTTATGAACCTTCGACATGTTAATTTTTTAACACGTGGTGCTCATTTGTTGGCATTGTTTACATTGAAATGTTATGAACCTATTTATGAATTGGAGTAATGTATTTATAATAAATGCATACAATCGAAATAGATTTGTTTTGCTATCACAGTAATTGAGTATATTATATATATATACCGGTCATTGATTTGTTATGTCCACAATGAACATACCACACAATCAGAACACATACAAAGAATAATTTTAACTTTGCTTCGAAATAAAACTTTTATATTAGAAATTTGTGAATTTTTCCAAGTATTATAAAGATACCCTTTGAACGAACGATATATAAAATAATGATTTATTTCCCTAATATTTACAAATGCAGAACAAGAAAGATAAAGGAAATACCACTGGCCACGGTTCCAGTAATGTGGCCAGCGTTACAAACAAACTTTATTTCGAGAAGAAAAAAAACATGAGTCCAGTCCTTCTGAACTAATACTAGATACTGCCATTCTCTGTAGCAACTGCTTACAAGAGAAAAAAAAGTACTAATCTTAATAATAGTGCACTATAACTAAACATACAGATACATAAGAACAAAATAAAACCTTTCAAATTATTTAATTCTCTATTCATTAAGTTTATTGTTTTCTTTTATATTGTTCAAGAAATAAACAACTGTGAATGAAAAAAGCCATACCTAAAATTCTTACAAAAAAATTTACATTATTTTATTACATTTGGAAGTTTATTAAAATATTTAAGTCCACAGTACTGGAATGATTTCCTATATGTTGATTAAATAACAGGTGTTTGAAAGTACCTGTGGTTGTTGCATCTTATGTTGCGAAATAAATTTGTAGTTCCCATATTACCATATATACAATTAAATCCTCCAGATTCGCACCATTTCGTTAGTTATTCGAGTAATTGGACACGTGAAAAAAGCAAAACATATTCCTATTTTCCTATACTTTATACTGGCGAAGTGTCTGCCTTGACATCATCAACTTCAAGCAGTCACGAAAGTGTGGCCACCGAAAGGGTTGCTTATTGAAAGTCGTACTGCGACACCAGCGAGAATTCGAGGCATAGACATATCGTTGTCTTAATTGATGTATACCCCGCCTTAACGGTAAGAAAAATATGTACGTCATACGTCGATCGCAGTAAGGTTGTGTGCTTCTTACAGCGTGGAAGTCGCTACGTACCACTATTCGTTCTCTAAAGTGATTTGAACTTAAGGGTGCGAGATAGCACTTTTCTCCATCTTTTTACTAAAAAGGGAAAACTGTTACAGCGATTACCTTTAAAATTTGAGTGAAAATACATACCGAACAATTCCCTATCTTTTCGCGTAAAACAATTTCTGGCGGTCACACAGAGAAGTGACAGGGGAGATGGGAATGGACTTCTCAATGGGGGTGGATAGATGACGGGACTTAAATTTTTTATACACATGTTCTGCTCACGTCTAATAACATCAAAAATAATGCTTATCAACGAATCAACCGATTTAAACTAAGAAAAAAATAATTTTCCAAAGGAGTGAAATGTTGAAGGAGATGTTCAATTACGTAAACCATGTTTCTTGGACAAGAACACACCGTCCTGAGTGGTTCTGAAACATCCATTCTTCAGAGAAACATCTGGAACACCCACTCTTCAGAGGAAGAGGGGTGGTGGGTCTTCAGATGTGGGTGATTTTTGAACGTCAGCTTCTAGAGTGGGAATCATTGAGTCTGTACACGCGAAACTAGGTCTCCTCCACATCTCTATTTTGGCGTTATTTTCTCAAATATTTAAACCCTCAACACAGTTTGAGTGTTTCAGCACGAAAGGGGAGGCACAGAAGTCTGTCAATAAGGGAGTGTCTTGATAACATACGGCAGCATCCTCACCCTCATTTTTAGTATGATACATTTCAAAACATAAGAGTAATTGAGCGATGAATGTACTGCGTCGCTAATTTTGGCGGGCAGTGTATGAATTCTAGAAACGTCCAGGATCTACAGATCTATAGTCAGACCGAAAGTGTGGATTTTCCGTACCAGAAACTTCGCTTCTCATAATCCTTCAGTTGAAAGCAAACACCGAAAGATAAACTTTTAACTGTATAAATAATTCGTGACTAATAGCCAACTTTAAAGATACACGCGAGTACACACGGAAATTTCGTAATTTTCTTTTGATACCATGACGTAGATTAATACAACAAATTCACATTGAAAATGAATTTACTTTTTCGATAAATATACGATCATATACTAACGAATCAAAAATATTTTAATATGTTTTTTTAACAAATGCAGGGAGAGAATGAAGTCGCAGGATAGTAATATGACAAGTGACACCATCGCAAAGGCACAGTTTGTTTTTAGAATCTTCGGTTGAGCCGAAAGGTGCAATATCCGAAGCCGAAATCGTCCGAAGTGTAGCCGTAGGCCAAAATAAGATTTGGTCGGATACTTTGCGACGGCAAACAGGTGTGACCGTCATCACCCAAAACACGGAACGGGGGGAGCACCGGTTCAGCGTTGCGCCATACGCCGCTGGAGGAACTGGACAAGTCGTGTCGCAGCCGCCTGCAGCGAGCCAGGACGGCACGTGGTGTGGGTGGCCCAATCCTCCAGAGGTCACCGGCGGTCACTACAGGTTATCAGTGCGGGAGCAACCTCATTGGCAACTGCTTCCGCATTCGACGCAACATCATGTTTCCACATAAACATCAATGATACCTTTTTTTTACTTTCTCAATCGCACAATAAAGAGAAAGAATTTAAATTGTGAAACACTTCGATCGACACTATGGAATTTTCGGAATAATCCGATCCATTGTCCTTCACATTTCGACAAAACGATCCCACGATTAATAATTAACTTCTTTGTCCAATATAAATGTGTTATTCCAATCCATCTAGTGATCATTATTAATGTAATGTGAGGTTACTACACTTTGTTCAACTGATTTTAAATTTCGTTTGTGCTACAGGATTCTAGTTTTTAATCCTCTCTTTGTTTGACCTACATAGCTAGCATTACAATCTTTGCGTTTTATTTTGTAGTCATATGATCTTTCTTATATTTCCCTTTCGTTATCAAATTATTTCTTTTATTTTTAAATGTTGAAATCAATTTCATATTTTCACACTTCAGACTTTAGATTTCAATTTCATACTTCAGACGTACTAAGGTGAAGGAGTTACATACTTACAAACGTAGGCTTCCGCGGCCGCAGTCATTATGAACTTGTCTGTCCGGGACAAACCTCGTCTTAGTAGATAAAACTACCAACGTTTCGGTCATCATGCTGTGGCCTTCTTCGGGACAATGTCAGAGTCGTACAGACATAAGTCGCTGTCGTACTCTGCAGATCTTGTATCTGCGGTTTGTCCCGGACGGACAAGTTCATGAGTTAGATACTTGTTATACGGAAATACAGTATAAATCATTTCAACTTGTTGAGGTTAGTTTATTGTTCCCCTTTTTTTAGGTAATACAATCTTCCCTTAAAATTTGTTAATAAAAATATTTAAAGATTAGCTAAAAGTATGTTATGCACTATTTGTAAATTCTCCCTTCGATGTTTTTCATCCGAAAGTACTACTGGTTTTAAAAATGTTGAATACCAGAAATGATATTTATAAAAAAAATTATTTATATACATTTTTTTATATTTATATTTACAAGAGTTTGAATTAACGCGCAGACACCGAAAAACTGGTATTTATCTAGTATTTGCAATACAATATAGTAGTTTTTACAATGCAACAGTAGTTTTTACATTACACACCTAGTATTTACAGTAAAGCTACCTGGTATTTACAACACAATATGCTTGTGTTGTTTCTGCTTTTTTTGTAAACATATTTTTAATCTCATGTCCACTAGTTCTGTTATGTTTCTTGTTGTAATTCGTACCACCTGACGACAACTTCAACATAAAGTCGAAAATATTGTGAACTTTAAATCACAATATATATATATATATATATATATATATATATATATATATATATATATATATATATATAAAATAATANTAATTGTAGTAGTGTTTCATGTTCACCCTTGAAATACGAAAATGAACCGTGGTTCGCTAGCACACACGTTGCGTCTTCAACAGCATGTAATGATCGAGACCAAAACGCTATCCGCCAGAAATTAAACGTAAGTCACGCACATTTTATTTTAAAATAAATACCCTTTTATTCTTCTAAACATTATTTATTACTTATCGACAAACATAACTTCATTGTATATCCCTTTGTAGAACAAGCATTTAATTATCAATGATACTTCCAGAAGATTATGGAATGCTACAGCGACGGGAGTTTTGGCATAGCGTACTTGCGAGATATCGTACACGCTATCCACATGCAAGTTACTTCTGCGCATGCTCAGAAGTTAATGGTACACTAACGCTCCCTGCGTAATATGATACAACGCCTCTGTTGGCGTATTTTGTTAGAGTTACACTAGTGAGAGGTCATGGCGAATTCTGGTCTGGATTTGAGGTCGTGTTTTTATTTGAGACGGTATGAGAGAGATTTGTAGGTTGTCCGTGCCGTATGAGCACGTGCTTGTGTACTCACAGTACAGTTTATTTGTGTACGCTTGCATAAAAGTAGTTTGTTTGGGTTTACAATTTTGTGTGTGATCTGAGCCGAAGATACGCTACGTAAAATGCATCGATTACACTAGTTCATTCCATCTGCGTTACGTGGTTAGCGTCATCAACGTAACGTATACGCTAGTAAGCGTGTACGTTATGCAAAAACTCTCAAATAAGAAACGAAACGAACTGTAACGATAGAAAAGAATCGACTTCTCGAAATCGTAGTAACTTGGGGATTTTTGCAATCAATTCAGAGCCATCACATATTAGGATCCGACTATTCTCCTATTTCACAGAAACTTCCCAATTCCAGGTTTTAGTGCCACAATTGTTTTTGGTCAAGTTTCGGGCTGAATCGGAGATTTATTTGATTTCTTTTATCGACAATTGAGGAAGAAACAAAATAGATCTCACAAAAAATATACCATTGGGCTCAAAATTTGCGTATGTTTTGTGGACAGTTAGAGAAATCACTTAACATGTCCCTGTGTTCAAATTTCGTATGTAAGCCCTAGGTAATTATCTAGTCCTCATAATTTCGCGGCCACGAATCGCGAGAAATGTTTAAATGACATCGGATAGAGATCAAACCAAGGAACATCTCCTCATGGCAACCTGCTGATTTAAGAAATGCCACGCGATAAAAAACGAAATCTGGGGATTTTTCATGCGACACCGCAATATTCAGCATTTAGTGTGAAACCATCCGCGAATTCAAAACATTTAACTGCGAATCGACGTTTTTCGTGTTCCGAGATACAACTCAAATGTAAAATTATGTTTTCCACTCATCCTGGCATGTTTGTATTTAATAATGTGTATTAGTACTATGCAAAAATTGAATAAATAGAAGAATATAAACTATCCAAGTTTTTCACTTTTAATTTATTAAATTTACCAGCCACTTCTTGTACTCCTTTTTGTAAATAATGAAAAATTAAGCACAAGTTAAATTCACTGATATAAACTGGAGAAAAAAAGGCAAAATTATAAATCTTATTTGGAAGAGGGGGTCCAGGAAATTCTCCTCTGTCAGTTATAAAGTAAAAAAATATCGCTTCAAAAACAGAGGCTACCAATGTTGAAATCATAAAATTAAATTTCCTTTAAAAAGAAAAATTAAGATAAGAATACAGCTTGAACGTTTAAAAAAAACAATATAAAAAGCTCGTAAATGAACATGACGAAATTGGACGTTTCAACTGAACGATAAGATTGGGTCTCTGGGTATCTTTAGTAATTCAACGAACGATTCGCAAATCGTGCAACATTTTAGGTTACAAATTGTTTATACCTACGATTTCGAAATTCACAAAGCATGTATGATAAACGCAGATCTAAGAAATGCCGATTATCAAGTTATTCGGGTTGAAACTATGGAATGGAGTAAATCTGTCTGATCATCAGGCACTAGTCGCCTCGGACCGCAGCCCCCACCGAGATCAGGGAGTATTTATTATGAATACCAAATGAATCCGAAACGATTTTTCCTACTTACTTTTAATAGTTACAATGCAAAACAAATCAAATTGACAAGAAATCACTAGAAATTACAAACCATGAATAATTTAATTACTAATACGATAGTATTTTCATCAACACTCAGAATTGGAAAATGTCACGAGTCGAAAAATGTGGAGTACTCGGGAATTTCTTCTCCCGGCATGCTATGAATTTTCATCTGCGTTTGGATAGGAACAAAAGTGTTTCTTGGCGAATTCCACCCGGCCAACGAGCGAGTGTTGCGGACTGCTTACCGAACAGGTGGAGCCCAGCATCATTAACGTACAGACGTTTGCAGTCTCTCGAGTTCGTTCTGTTAGTAGCAGCGATTTGCCCTCATTTCTTGACATAAATTAAATGTCTTTTAACCAATTCAAACGACTTGAACGCAGAAATAATTTTTTGAAATGGTTGAATTGTTTGAAGAGGTGGCCTACGGAACTATTCGCTGGGGAAGGGGAACATTGAACCCGTGGAGGTTGCACTAACACGCTTCCTTTTGAAAAGTTATGGAACATTTTAGAAACTCACCATTCAATGAGAATGGGATGAATGGGGCAAGATGTAGTTTTCGAGGGGAAGTAAATTTTCTGTTTCTAGAGCAGACTGGATCGACCCTCTTAATGGGAGACTGGCCATCCCTGACATCTGAGAATGTTTTTTGGCTGGATTTTGCGACGCTTCCACCCCATGGACCTCCAAAGGTTTCCGAGAACGAATGGTGTGACAAAGGAATCTTAGATTTACTTTTGTATATTCCATATTCACGCTAAATTTCAAATCGATACAATTAAAAAATAATACTTATGACGAGACGAAGAAAGTCCCGCGTTAATTTTGCCTCACACTGTAGTTTGATGTGGAATAAGAATTGCGTTGTTATATTTCGACAAATCATATTTCAGAAACAGGAAACCAATTGTACAAAAACATTTCTCTAGTGTAATTGGTGTCAAATCAGGTGTTGCAAAGGGATCAACATTTTGAATAAGGTACACATAAAATTTCTTTAATTTTGTTGCATCTATTGAATAAATATGTTTGATTAAATACTAAGTATTTACCATTTTGTTATGATTCAAATGAATGATAGATATATTACATAAAATAAGTACTTTTAGTATTAAAATACATATAATTATCCGTGGCCATTATGACTCTTATTCCTCTAAACACATTTAGTGACATGCGGAATTTAGAGGTCCAAGAGGTCCAAAAGGTTGGCGACCTCTGCTATAGCCCGCTAAGTCTAGGTCAGCAATTCCCCCTTTTCCGACGACGGAAGCCCTAAAACTGAAGGACCTTCTTTTGGCGGAACCCCAACTTCTAAAAATAAAACTAATTAACAAATGTCGACATACAATCAAATTTTAATTTATTCCTTAATATTAAACTAATTACTGCTTTAGCACTAGGCATCATGTTAGACTTTTTTGAAAACGTTAATTGGAAAAAAGAAATTTTTTCATAGATTTGTTACTAATTGTTTTAAAATTAGGTTTGATATCCTAACTCTAGGAACACCTGTATCCTTTCCGTGGAACTCCTATATTTTTTACGAACAGCTGGTCTAGACCTATAAGCTATACATATATTAACAGACTCAAGCTATATATTTACAGAAGAAAATAATCTAATTTTCCGTAAACATCGTATTCTCGGATACGGCAATCTGCGTTCCCATTTCGCTCGGGTTAGTTATGTGGGACACACTAGTAGACATACACTAGCAGGATCAAGCACTCGAGATTGGAGTATTTTTTTAATTTTATATTTTATTTTAAATTTGGAAATCAATTTCAATCAACACCTTTTTTAAATCAATTTTTTAAGATAAAACCTAATTTGTTATAGTTGGAAAAAAGAACAATTTTCAAAAACAAACTTTTATTAGCTCTTGATTTTACATATCACATTTTACATTTAATTTGTTTTTCATTTCATTTCATCAACTCGCTTCGCTTCAGACTTCCATTTGGAGTCCGTCCCAACATGCTCGTTGGTGGGTTTCAACCCTAAGAATCTCTTTTGGGGTTCGCCACAGTCAGCGAATCTCCCAGGCTTCGGTAACTATGTGTCGCAATTCGCAATCCAAAGTTTTCTACCGAATCAAATTCAGAGTGATTTCCTTTTTAACGTAATACAGTTGTCGGACATGTACACATATTGGAGTCGAGATCTACTTGAGCTGAGATAAGACAATTATATCAGCTCTTTTACTCCAAAGTATCTACTCATAGAGAACTTGTTGCAATGTGAATGTATGTAATAATGTAGAAATAAAAGAAAACATGAAATATTTAAAAATATCACTCTGTTGACATTTCATCTGGGTTCAGTAATAACAATACTTTATAAATATTAATGGCATTGACAATAATCCTAGTTTCAATCTAAACGTTATATATATATATATATATATATATATATATATATATATATATATATATATATATATATAT
>NNCF01129501.1:41084-92083 GCA_002313205.1 Laupala kohalensis
TATATATATATTACAAAATAATTTTGGTTGATATCATCATTCTCAGTTTTCCGGTACATTTACAAAATGAACCCGATAATTAATTAATAAATATCTAATATTTCAATTTCATTCTGACATAACACGCTTAAGTGTGAATAATTCCAACAATATCGCCTTCGAAGCGTGAATAATCTATTCTGAACCAGCACCCTCCTCCGCTCTGGCGAGAGGGATGTTGCCTGCGGATCCGATATCGAACGCTGCCGTGTAATTGGAGGACGTTCGCTCGTCCGTCACGACAATGCGACAAATGCCGCGAGGCAGTAACAGCAGCAACCAGCTATCGGACTACCTTTGCTCCCTCCCCATAGCCCATACCATACCAACTGAAACGAAGAGTCAAATTAAGGTTGTTTAGGAGGGCGCTCTTGAGCCTACGCGAGGAAACGGCCAAAAGCGGTGGGGGGGGGCACAAAAAGCATTTTTTAATTCAAACAAAACTTTCTGGGTACATCATGAACTTGTTTGTCCGGGACAAACCGCGTCTTAGTAGATTAAACTACCAACGTTTCGGCCATCATGCTGTGGCCTTCTTCAGGGCAATGCCAGTGTCGTACAGACCTAAGTCGCTGTCGTACTCTGCAGATACTGACTCCGGCCGCGGAAGCCTACGTTTACATTTGACGCAACTCTACGGGCAGGAGATAGCCAAGCAATCTAGAGTATTCTCTAATATTGGCAGAGTACAACAGCGACTTAGGTCTGTACGACTCTGACATTGCCCTGAAGAAGGCCACAGCATGAAGGCCGAAACGTTGGTAGTTTTATATATTAAGGGCCGTTTCGACCACCTCTGGTTAAAGTTCTAGACAAGCGTAATTGGCAGATAAATCTAAAACTCGCTTCGACGACCTGACGATAGCAACTGTAGGTCAAAGTGGTGGTCACATTGACTGCCACTTCATCACCTGGTTAACGATTTATCCGGCAGTCATGTCGTGGACACTGACAACATCTTCTGAAGTTATGTTACCTTGCTTGCTTTCCGAGAGGAATTAAGCTATCAAAAATATATAGTGAAGCAACCTGAGTTTCTGCTGATAATTTAATTTTGAATCAAACTAAGTAAGTTCACATGTCACAAAAGAGAAAAAAGCAATCAGGATAATAACCAAGTAAAAATGTAAATAAAATAACAGTGTTTCGTTTCTAATGTGAGACATCATCAGGTAAGAAAGTTCATTGCTAGCGAGTGAACATTCTAAATTTGGTTCAAAATTAAATTGCCTTCGAAAATCTGATGTCGTTTCTCGATATTCTATGTATTCAGAAGAGCAAACTTCAAGTGACATGATCATTTATATAAAATAAGCCAATTCTCCACTTGGTCGTACGTAGTGCTTCACTGGATTTTCGGCAATAAATTAAAATATTATTCATTCAAAACTACTAATAAAAATGTATCCTTTTATCCATCCACCAACTGTTTTTTGATGTTAGAAAATCTTACTTTATGCGTAAAGACAGTTATGTATTTTTCTTATTATACTACTGTATTAAGCTATTAGTAATATCAAGAAAATTACCAAATGCCCCATAAAACAGTAATTTATTGACATAAAGAAGGCTATTCAGTGTACTAAATATATGGAATAATTTCATCGGTCCTGTGTTGAGAGAACTGTTCTAGCAAGTGGTCATATTGTAGTACGTTGAGGTAAACATGACTCTGCCCATTTTTATCACCAAGTTCTAGCCCAACAAAATCAATTGGTGATAATTGTGCTAATAATCTAGGAATCTTGATTCAAACTCTAGAATATTATGGAAAATGTTGGACAAACGTTTAAATACCTTACAATGGCAAGAATCTCTGCTGAAACGGTGAGAGATAATAAATAGTTGTCAACAGAAATAGGTCGGTTTTATATCAATATAATTTAAATAAATAAAAACCACTATTAGTTATAGCCAAGTATCTATTCTGAAATGAATCATTGAGGTTGAGCAACGAGTCTAAGACAATAAATCAGCACGTTTTATTGAAAATTACTTTCTTGGCGATTAGAAAAAATTAAAAGAAAGGAATGTTCACATCTACGCACATACCCTATCACATACCGCTATGGGAGAAAAGTGTGTTGCTATTAAGTCTAGGCCACTTAGATTTTCTCTCTATCTGAGGATGTTCATTAGATTTATAAAAATAAGAACTTAATTGGTGGTAGATCTTTAAGGATTACCAGTGATTTGACTACATCTCAAATGGATAATAATGTGATCAAGGAGCTTAAACAAAGGAAAGAGAGTGGTGAATCAAATTGGAGTGTAAAATTTACACGTGGAATACCAACAACTGTTCATGATACACCTGATTCTAATTTATCTGGGAACTAGGATTGATATCAAAATAATGTTATGAATATTTCAATTTTTTATTAAAATATCAATAGTATTAGGCAAGATTGGGTGAGTGTAGAGGAAGTTTCAACTGTGTTTTTGATATAATTATTCTTAGTGAGACTTGGCTTCAAAGTTCTAAGTGATATCAAAAGGGCTGAAATTAGTTTGAAAGAATATAATATTATACAATGTGATCACTCTAGTCTTACAAGTACCAAGAAAACTGGAGGTGGGGGTCTTAATTGCTGTTAAAACCTTCTGAACTACATTGGTTTGCTGCTAGTTGACATATCTTTCTTTTTTTACTAAAGTTTTCAATGATAATGATTTTTCCTACTCAGAGCTACTTATGTAGCTACTTCGTCACCTTCTGGATACTATGATGATTTACAATTAACATTCAATCTTCAATTGCAAATAATTTCAATAATCATGGAAACTGTTAACTTGTATTAATAGATAACTTTAATATACATGGTTTGCTTAAAGGAAAATCCTATGCGAGCATATTATTATAGACAATCACTAGTATTAGGTTATCACTTTATTAGTATTCACTAACATCTCTCCAACGTTTCGATGCTGGTTAGCATCTTCTGCGGGGTATTCGTCCATTGTTTCAGGTATAGTGCAATGAAAGTTGGTAATGTAGAATAATACAAGTGATTTGATGAAGTATATAATTCGCGTGGGGTTTGCAGTACGAGCGCCATGGAGCCAGCTGCTGTCTCGGAATATTTTCTATTGCACAGGTATGTGCCTCAATTGCACAAATTTACCCAAGAAGACACTAGAAAGGTTTCCTCAATTGTGCAGAGACAGACATTCCATTTTTTGACCATACGCCGATCTATAAAAACGCAACACAATATTTCATAAAACTATATGTGTATTTTAAATAACGCACTGTGATGGTTATAAAACCTAATTTCCCATTTCTGCTGAAAATTATGTATTTTTCTACCAAGTGGGTTAGCTTTCAAATCATTTTTGACAAAAAATCAGAGTATGGATAAAATACCAGAGCTTTGGCACTTTCTTTGACCCTTCCTTTTCCCTATCCCTTCCATTCTAGCGCATGTCTCAATGCACTTATTTTTAGACGTCAAGGGTGGGCGTCGCATAATTAAACGCATATACGAAAATCTTTCATGCCATCATCACTTACTTGTAAGTTCTGATTCTCTTTCACGATACAAACCAAAATACTAGCAATAATTTCTGTTTCCACGCAACTCATAGCTTGTAACAGAGACTAATCAGCTTCCTTTTTATGAGTTGTTTTCGACCATATTCTACGATCATTAGTCACGTTGCACAGTTTATACCAATACACTGATGTGTGCAATGCTTTATTGGAGCTGGATGAATACGTTGATCAATAATATGGAACGATATATTGTTTGAAGTGAAGTTGGTAAGTGGAAACCATCAAGGAAATATTGTAGATATCTCTCTGATAGTAGGTCATTTTCAGCAGTTCAGTTGAAGAGGAAATATTTTGAATCAGCAGTTATTGCAGCAAAAGGAATCACATAAGAGTTAGAAATGAAAACTGTTCTTTCTAGAAAAAAAATCGTCGGAAGAAAAAGTTATTTTCTTACGAATGTTATGATTTACCTCCGACCTCTCCCGAAGAATTCTTCAATATCTTTTATCCCCTAGATGACAACATAAATGCGTCGACGAATGAGGATCAAGAATGAAAGTTATTGAGTCATCAAATAAATGGAAATTATTGTCCCATCTGAACAATTTCCCTGAAAAAGAAGAGCTGAAACAAAATTGCAAGAAGCTCCAAGCTCACCTCACCAGCAAAGGAGTTTCTGACACAAACGCCATGAGCTGTAAAATGCGTTACTCCATGCGGGGCAATTTTGAAGTAAGTCCACTCCATTAACCTTTTTGCAGTTGAAAATGACACACCCCTAAGCGACTTGTTTACAAATCTTTAGAAAGGCCTTCGAATATTATTAAAAATATCCGCCGCTGTAAGCAGTACTGAACGGAGCTTCAGCAAGCTCATGCTGATCAAAACATATCTTAAATCAACCAAGATGCAGGAACCACTACGGAGTGGAGATCCCATTCAAAATTATGAGGCAAGAAAATTTCAGGATTTACTGTATCACTTCGCGCATGTAGGAAAGTATTGCTTGTCGTCTAATTTATTTTGATAGTTAATCCTAATTTCTAATTAGTTTACAGTCTGTAGTACGATAGAAAAGTACGTGTTACAAAAAAATTGTAAATTCTCTCGGAGTTTTTGTAGGCGACGTACTCTGTAACTCATTAATACTGTGGGGTAAAGTTTCGAGATTTTCATATGGAAAACAAGTTAAATAATTTTATTCTCGAAATATTTCTTCTTCAAATGATCTTCATTGTAATATTTAAAATTAGTAATTTTTATAACAAAATCTAAAATACCACACTTGTGGCACAATATCTCATTATAGGTTTTTGGTTTGCTGAATGCAAAGGTTGGAGTTGTATTGAAAGTGTTCCAATTGTTAATATGATTGGATCAGGGACGTTTGAGAAAAAGGGGTGGAGGAAGATGTTTAGCTTAACTTTGCCCCAGGCGCCTGTGGTTCTCGCGACGGCACTGGGACGCTCTTGATTGAATCGCCAACATAAGGTGTCCGTAGCCTGATAAACCGAAGAATACAAATTCTCCAGTAATGGAGGAAGACTCTTGGAGGTAAAATTTAAATGACACTAATTAATATTTGGAACAGTATGTACTAATGGATATTTAATGAATTACCACATGGAAGTCGATTGATATCTCTTTAACGTACAACAAACATCATATTCTGCTTCTTCAGGGAGGAGATGACTGCTTCCGCGACCCCAGGCCAACAATTCACAAGCCGCCATTGGGTTCATTCGTCTTCAATCCTCCTATCACTGGAGCATTTTATTATCACCCTGATCCGTTTGTGTACTCAGGGTTGCCTATGAAAATTCCTCCTTTACTGCATTTTCGTCCGAATGTATAATTTAGTAACGGCGTCTGCTCTCCCAAATCTATTCAGAGAAAAAATATAATTTTCTCCAACAGAACGGCTGAGAAATATTTATTCTTCATTAAGGTTTGACAAAGAAACTACTATATAAGTTCTCCTTCGGTCAAGTTTGAAGGAGTAAAACACAAACAATAACAAAATAGAAAAAAAACATCTACCAGTTCTAATTATATAATTATCTTTTACAAGTTTTACGCGTTAAAATACATGAAATTTTTACCATAATATTTCTTTACTTTTTTATCTCCAAATAAGAGAAATTGCGCTAGTTCGATATGCCATGAAAGCAACCTAAACAATAAAGGTTATTATACTACTACTCCATATTAGATGGGCAACTGCGAAGTTCAGACTCTAAGACATGTTTCATAGCCACTGGTCGGAAAGATACTTCCTCAAAGGAAACCACAAAATGACGTAGTACTTCTCGATAATCTGAAAACGTGACCAAATGAATCAAAAGTAGCTCCGAAAATGTTAGTCACTTCTATGAGCGTTATCTAGTAACTAGCACTAAATTCCCGAATAATAAACTTTGTCAAAAAAGTAGTTAGAAACTGTGTATGACCACGTGGAGGGCACTAAACTAATTTACTTTCCGGAAGCAAGCGAGGGACCATCCCATCAATTCAAGGACTCTAAGACACAGGTGTATATAACATTTCAACATACTCCTAACGATCAAAA
The DNA here is from genome assembly GCA_002313205.1 of Laupala kohalensis. Taxonomy (NCBI): domain Eukaryota; kingdom Metazoa; phylum Arthropoda; class Insecta; order Orthoptera; family Trigonidiidae; genus Laupala; species Laupala kohalensis. The sequence goes on from NNCF01129501.1 coordinate 47,189, forward strand.
TAGTTCGGCACGTGTTATAGTATTAACATAATACCAATAAATATTGTACCAATAAAAATTTACTATGTAAACACGCCAACGCTCAAAAAGATCTGTCTAACCTTTCGGCTTGGTTCCATGCAAATCGTCTCATTGTAAACACTGACAAAACAGTGTATGTCATTTCACAATAGTACCACAAAATCTTTACCCCAGTTTCCCTTTCTTTAAACGGAACACAATTACAAACTGTTACGAATACAAAATTCTTAGGGTTCCATATTCAAGACAACCTCAAATGGAAATGACACGTTGACAATCGTAATTTCCAATTAAGTAAATTGTGTTACGCATTCCGAATCTTAGTTAACGTAGTTAGTCCACGAATTTCCCGTTGTGCATATTTTGCAAACCTTTACTCCCTTTTACGTTACGGCATTGTCTTCTGGGGCAATTCCGGTAGTTAAGATAATTTGTCAGTCTCACCCCCGAAACTCTTGTAAACCTTTATTCAAGGAATTAAATATCTTAACACTTCCCTGCATTTATATTTATGAAACAGTTGTGTTTGTTAATACCGAATTACTGAAGAACCACCCTTGCTTCATACGAAACAGTCACGTTCACGAACACAATACTCGCAATAGTAATAATATTCATCGTCCGAGAGTGTCAACCACTCTTAACAAAAAAGGTCCGTATCATTCGGGAATCGTTCTATATAATTCCCACCCCATAAATATAAAAGATATTATGAAATTGAGTCGCTTCAAATAAAAGCTACCTCCTGAACCGGTGCTTCTACAATATAAAAGAATTTATTGATTTTAATAAAAGTTAAATCCGTCTTGTACTTCATCACGCCATTGCTGAAGTATTTTTAAAATAAATTTTATAACAAATTCAAAAACTATTTTCTTGCAGGATTGTGTTGTGTCTTATGATTCATATTAATTTAGTTTTATGTGTACTCAACTTTGTCACGGTTGTGTACATTAATTCTGTAGCCCCATCCTAGCCGGGTTTTTCTCCTCTTTTCCTTTCTGTAGAGGCGGATTTCTTTTACAGGTTCTCTAGGTCTGTCTAGGGGCGCTTTTATTAAAACTAGAAATCGTGAATTTAGTGTTGTTTCAATTCTTATGATTTGTAAACACGATACTGAGAATAATCTATAGTTCGATAATAATTCGTGCTTGTAAAATAAATTTTTTGTGTTAAATTCCAAACATGTTGTTTTTCTATTCGTATTATAAGTCGTAGCTAACTTTTTATATTATCTAGGAATTTTTGCTGAAATTTATGAATCTGCCTCTGCCTTAGGGTCCTTGATCGGAATTAATGGGATGGTCCCTTGCTTGCTTCCGTAGAGTAAATTAGTTTATTGTTCTCCACGTGGTCATACGTGGTTTGTACTGCTTTTGTGACAATACATTCATTTATTAATGGCGTGATAAGGTACAAGACAGTTTTCATTTTTATTAAAATCAATAAATTCTTTTAAAGTGTAGAAGCACTGGTGCAATAGGTAGCTTTTAATTGCGAATTCAATTTAATAATATCTTTTATTTTTTGAGCAGGGAATTATATAGAACGAATCCCGAATGATACGACCCTTTTTGGTAAAGAATGGTTGACACCATTTGTTTTTCCAAGTTTGTTAACCCAATCTTCGTGCATTTTCAAGATTCGATGTCACTACCACACATCCTTTTACACGCTACACTTCTCCTAACCTCTTTGTGAAATAATGAAAATATTTTATCTTGAGTCCAGTCCGTAAATATACTTTTTACAAGGCATATCGAAAAAGATAAAAACTGCATAAAAAGGATTTTGTAGTAGGGTAATCCATTAAAATGAATAAATAGCAGTTAACTTTTTCGGTACATCACGTGGGTTTTGACATGTGTCATTTAATGTGTTAAGATAATAATGGTCAATCGTGACATGAATTATCAATTCAATGTGTTTTACTACAATCTCTTGTCAAACGTAACCTAACAATTGAGCTTCTCAAATGTTTTCTTGTGATCTTTTTGACTTGGAATTTTGAGACATCGACGACGTTCCAGTTAGCTTTAACGAGTGTTTACTTGAAGTGTCATTCTCTGTTGCTAGAGAACGCGGAAGTGGGGGATACTACATTCCACTCTACCAAACCTGTTTTGTTCGTGTTTTGATACAGAGACGAGATCTTCACTGATTACTAAAGATAGTTCGTATGATGTTGACTGTCCGTAAACTGCAATTTGGTTTAAGAGAAAACAGAACATACAGGGTTGTTCCCCGGAACTTCACATGTAAATTGGTAATTTGTATACACGATAGCATTATGTGCATGTGATCACCAGCCTCCAACAAATGGAAAAGAATTATTTCAATACATGTTATGCAGTATAGACACCTCACTGATACTGATCGTTTCCTCACGAAAAATACGTAAAATGGAAAACATACACAGGAAACGAGTAGTTTTTAAGCAGATGAAATCGCCTTCTTTAACACAAGGACGAAATTATAAATACAACATAGCAACAAATGAGAAATGTTATTTTCTGAAAGAAATATTGTTTTATTCTTTCGATGCCAGATAAATTGTGGGCTTTCAAATTTAAATCATGAAAACTGTTTTATCTTCTCGCTGGTCCCAAGAGGGCGACAGAATAGATCGATTTGGAGATAGTGACATATCGAGGTTTTTCATGAAGGTAGTAGATAATGAAAATGTGGGGTTGTTTAGCCGTTTGCGAGTGTGTGCATTTGTTTGTCAAATACCACAACCTAAACGACTAAACAGATTTTAATAATATTTTAGATTCAACTGCGGAACGGGAGGACCCTGGCCAAAAGGTGTAATATGAGGGTGGGGTAAACACTATTTTGAAGGTAAGCTCTCACATAACGATTTATATTGTAGCAGTACAAAGCAACCGAAAAAGTTATTCAATAAAAAACTATAACAAAGCGTGTTGAAGTTGGACCCTGGCACCCATTGTAATCCGAGCGTCCTATAACTGTTATGGCATTTATTCAACCTCTCAACATTTCAAACGTTCAGTAAAATTTCACTCCGCAACAAAGAATTTCTACTCGCCAAATTATAGTGCGGCACCAAACAAACAATATGATACAAAACGATCGACAAAGTGGACACCATACCTCCAAGGTTTGTCATTTTTCATAAAGTCCAATAGAACGTTTTCAAAAATAGGCTGAAATTTGGCGACTAAATAACTAATACAATAAAATAACGGGCCATCTTAAGAGAATGGGCCACCTTTGGCGACCCACCTTATTAAATTTTTGAGTATATTTAGCGTCCTGAGCCTGAAACGAACCTGCGTCCCCAGAACTTTACAACTTAATCTATCAAGTCACGGAATCTTTCCTCAGTAAGTCGCGTATCTCGCAATTTGTTACAATTATATCATTGAATAAAACACGCAAATAATAGTTTTGGCGTAGTACACATGGTCCAGGTATGAATATTTGGAGATAACGCGGAAACCCTTTACAGGTAGTCAATCGCGTAGGTTGCAGTCCACACCGTTGAAATGATTTTCATGAAACCAAAATCATTAAAAGTAGTATCAGCGAATTGGTGACCATTTTTGAAATTAAATGATATATATCAATAGAGTAAAAACAATTTGGAAGTAGTTTTATTACTTTTATGTTGAACCACTCCTAAACCATTTATATAGGACATAAATCAATGTCCTATCGTAAAAAATGTGCACTTAAAACGTCCATTTGAATTATTGTGTTTCATTTGAATTCTTAGAAAAGATCACAGTGAAAATTTGATTGACATATATTGGCATCCCAATATCCTAGTTGGAACCACGTAAGAGAATCCCTAGAAGAAGAAGAATTTATCCATATGTGCTGAACAAGTGAACCCCTGCTCTTAAGGAAACGGGAGCGAAGACCATGATAGCAGTAGGACCCACCACACTTTCTTCACTCCTCTTCCTCTCGGTGCATTTAAATCGAAATAAATTGTCTCGTAACGCGTCTAAGCAACTAAACCATCCGAGACTTTATAACATCGTGTTGCTCTTACTGTTCATTCCAAAGAAATGCCACTGATTCAGTCGCCCTTATCGAAGATATTGTCGACCTAATCTTCGATCAAGGTTAAGTTGAATGAAATTAACCCCTGCGAGCTCTGTTTTAATATTAATCCTTGCTATAAAAGAATTGGAAATCTAATAGGTTTTTCAGAATCATTTGGTTTCTTACACTCAGGCGCAAACGGAACGATTGGTCCGGGCTCCACATACAAGGTGGCACTATATGTTTAACTCATCATTCGGGCTAAAATTACGATACGGCACAGTGTGTTCACCACTAACTACTCGTATCAAATACTTTTTCACCATATCTGAACACTATTTTCGTTTCTTCGCCCTCTGATAGTCCCTCGTATCTCGTAACCTTCAAGGGAGTCACTGTCTGAGTTTATTGATACCGTGAGATATTTTGCTGTGCTCTTCTAATTTACGGAGGCGTCAACACTCTTTCGGTAATAAGTTTTATATGTTTTGAAGCTATTAGCCAATAGGAGTTAAAAACAACACCGAAATATTAAAATGAAATTGACAAGTCTGTCATTTCATCCGTGGATTTTATGACACGTATGTGACAATTTCATTTGATTTAAGTATTTTATTTTAAAAAGAATCTATAGAAAAATTAAGTAAATGTATAGGTATGTTAAGTGAAATAATATTTTTTATTATTTAAGTTATTAATAAAGAAAATTTTATTACCGAAGTATAACTATTAGAATAAGAAAACGCAATAAATGTTTATATACATAAATAATTTGTATATAAACAATGCTGTCATATAAACATAGTCAAAATGTTCTCAAATAATGAGGTACCTACCCATAAGTTATAAGTCTTGGGGTCGAGAGTTCGCGATTTATGGAGCAAGTACATGCGAAATAAGAGTTCGGGCTTATTCAAATATTCTCAATAATCTTTGTAAACAATTATGAAATTTCTTTTCTACCCATTCCATCTGATAGTAGAAGAATCTAACTTTTTTTTTCGAGAGTTCAATTTAAAGCAAATAGCGAATATCACGAATTACCACACAAATTTGTAAATTTGTTAATTTGTAAATATAAAACCACCTATCCAGGTAAAACGCAATTGCTATCCTTTCATTTTGTACGGAGATGATTTCAGTGCTGCCGTCAACATGCATGCAGAATGCTTGAAAATTATTATTGTTTGGTATCATTTTCTCAGAATTGTGTACAGAATCCTACATTAAACTAATTTTTGTCTCTTACTTGCGCGGTAAAAAAAAATTGGCATTAAGAATTATCCAGTAGATGAATCATACCGGCCGCCAAGGTTGAGAACGTTGGTGCGAGTGAAAGGTAATGTGTCAGGGAACATCTCTGGGCCAAGACGTCTCGAAACGAAGAGGTGGCGAGGTAGGCAGCCACCTTCGTATATTTTACAGTTTCTATCAATACAACTTGTGTGTATCCAAGTGTCAGCCTCTCGAATAAAGCTATGTTCGCTAAGTTTATAACTGAACGTTCGTAATAAAAATAATGTTAAAAGAAATCTTTCAATAGTAGACGCAAATACAGTAACAACGTAGAGACACACAGAGGTACAGTATGACAGTGCAGACCTAATGAAAAGAGTTTCCCAGCTTCCGAAGTTTCGAAACCACTTCTCGTGAGGTGAGAAGGGATTTTCCACGAGGCGGAAAGCGCGAGCTTCGGTCTTTGCCACGTGCCGACCCACATGCCGTCGCTTCAGTCGCCGTCATGTTTAATTCATGGTTCCGAAGGCGCCGCCGCGTCGCTATCGCTGCCTTCGCTGCCGTGTCGTCGACGCCGCGGCTCCTGCTGACGGACGGGAAGGCAATGGACGGACGGACGGACGGACGGACGGACGGACGGTGGCGGATGGGAGCTAGCTTCCGACACAGCGGCCGGGCCAATCCAGTGACTCAGGATCAAACCCAACCACAGACACAGCAAATTAAATTTCGTTTCTGTCAAATTATTAGACAGGGATTACCTGTTTTAGTCAACGCACGGAAACAATTCCGAGACTGATATAATAAAAATGTTATTCCAAACAAATTACTCCCATCACATCCACTAACGCAAAACACTGCAGGCATTTTGTCACACTTTCACTTAATCTAATTTCATAGATGTATATCACATAAAGTAGAAACAAGTTTAAGATCGTTGAAGGAGGTATTTGAATACGAAGACTGTCGCAAAAATCTAACCATAATAAGACAAAGTATTTTTAATAAAATAAACCCACTCTATTGTAACGTAAACTAATGTAAGTTATTTAAATATAATTTACCAATGAATTTCCTTTATGAAATGTACCATTTGAGAATAGGGAAGAAAAAGAAAATTTCCCATCAGAACCGATATTTCTACTAATATAGCACGTACCGAAACAATATTTCGGTGTGACCGAATCACTCGCCTAAAATATAGGCAAAATATTATTTTTTCGCGTTTAAGCGAAGAATAAATTAGAACGCAACCTCTATATAAGGTAGAATGGTAGCATGGACGACGCCAGTTAAAGTCTCAATATTACTTTTTTTGAATGAGAGAAAAAAATCTGGCTTTCGAGTAAGTCAAACAAAAACACATTTTAATACGTAAGTTCCAATTTGAAACTGCACATTCATTTTTTTCATGAAGTAACATACTACTTTCATCACTATTACATAAAAATGATAATTGATTGAACATATGACTAGTCCGAAACAACCGTTTCTACCTCAAACTATTAACCGGAACATTTCGATTTTAGTAATGAGTTAATTTTCTTGCTTCGTACTTTCATAATGTTCTCAGTGAAATATGGATGTAAAGTATCAAATTAAGACGAATCTAAAAAACACATTACAACTGTCTAGAAACATATATTCCGTATAAACAATGATACTGAATCAATTAAAACACAGAACATTTCTATCGCTTTACTGAACTTCTATTACTCGCACTAGGGGGCAACAGTACCAGCTAATAATTTTCATAAAAGAAAGTTGATGGTACAACATTAGATATATCAGATTGCTGCGGTCGGAACAAAGCAATTATCGATACTGAAATTAGAATCTAGAGAAACCAGCCATTCTCAGAAACCAACCAGCGTCACAGTGGTTGGTCACTAGAACGTGCTCTTTGAACATAAACACTAGTGATGAGAAGTAAATTTGGAGTATTACTCATCTTCTTGATAAGATTGTACAGAAAAGTCAAAGCGCATAAATTACGAGAGAATGTTAGCTCTGAATGTATATTTTACATGTTTGAGGTCTTAACTATGGGCGGGATTTGAGACTCTGGTGGGAAAAAAACACCCCAAAAACACAATTCATAAATCATTTAAATTTTAAAAGTTAGCAACTATTTAAAAATAAAACAAGAAAATTCAAATGATGGAATGAAATTATTTTAAGAGGTGTGTATTGAGAAAACTAGAAGCAAACAAATTTTGTTTATATAAGAACTCAAGTACGTGTTCGTAAATTCTTCAAACCGTTTGGAAACTGTTTGCAGTAAGATATAAAAATAGAGTGCAAGATATTTGTTAAATGAAAACACAATACAATGAATGCTGATGTAATGCTCTTCAACGTAATGACCCCCCAAACGACTTGTCGAAACCTCGCCCATGTTTTCTCAGAGTTGAATCAGAAGAGCGAAATTCAAGAGCGATACGAACAAGGNTCAGAGTTGAATCAGAAGAGCGAAATTCAAGAGCGATACGAACAAGGAAGTCCATCTTGTATGAAAGAGAAGATATTGCATCAATGTACTTCTAACTTTTAAACTTTTCTAAAACGATGAGACAGAAAATTAAGAAAGCGCCCCACGCATAACCCAGAAACATCTCCAACTAAAGAAAAGGAGGGTGAGAAACGCGCCAGGCGGCATTATCTTTTAACAGCAGACCGAACAAGGGCGGGATTACTACCGCTCCCTATACTCGCCCCCTTTAAAAGCCTTCGAACTATCAGGTTATTTCTTAACATAGAACTTAACAATCAGGTACCATATTTCTAATCCGGATTTTATTGCATTCATGTAATCAATTACGAGAATTGAATAGTTCACATTTACTCCGAAGTATTATTGAAGTGATAAAACACACAATATTACGAGTCAATACTTTTTTTAATTGTAGTATTTGTAAATGGGAAACGTAGCGTTTTATTGAAAATTATCTCCCTGGAGCGAGAGGAGTTAGGAGCTGGGTGGCATGCTACTATTAGTAGGTGGGCTGGTTAGCTGGGTTTACTAACAAAACAACTTGGCCCTCGTGGCGGGGTTAGTAGGAGTAGTTAGTAATAGTTAAGAGCTATTGATACTAGCAGGAGGTAGATAGACGGAGGGTTCGTTTTTCAGAAGTCACAGCTATATGAACTGGAACATTAATGTGAAAAGCTACTATTATTTTCCGGCCCCATCGGGAATTGATCCCGAGATGACTTGGTAATGAGCAAGAACGCTACCACCTAACCCCCTAGAAGGGGTAAAAAAACTTATTCCTCAAATAAAAGGTTCTGGAACTGGTTATTTTCGGAATCCATTATTACTCCCTTCTTAACATTCAGCAAGATGTATAGCATTCAAAAGAGGCCGACTTTTTAAAACATTTCCTTGACACGGAAGTTTTAAAAAATACCTCAAAGAGATGAATTTTTTCTTTTTGGAAAAAATTTATCCGGTCAATTTTGACAAAAGGAATCGATTGCAAAAACTCGTAAATCGGTAGTACGTATTGAAAACTTTTGAAAGCTTTCAAGCCCTTGGATGTGAGTTCAGGGCAAGGAGTACGTGGCAACAATTGTATTTTTCTGTTTTGATGCACGTTTGTAAATAACTTTATCCGAGTTGTGGTAAAATAATTTTTTTTAAGTTGTCTGCTTGACTAATAAATACGCGGATCACACATGTTGGCAAAGTGTGTGGTGTTTGTTTGTAAATATTAATATGGTTCGTGACGATTGGGTATCAAAATAACGGTTTTCTGCATATAGTAGAGACTTTCAACTTGAAACGAGGTGCTTTATTTGTTGATAGGTACCACTCGTGTTACGGAGATAATAGGCACTATCTTCACTTATTCGTTATTCCACTGAGATGCCATTTCATGGGACAGATACAAATACTCTTGTATTTTCTTATTGTATTTTGTTGCCATATTGCGAGTGTTCGGTATGGCAATGTCAATGAGGACGGCTTCCTTGCGACCCCGATCAATACACGTTATATCTGGTCTATTACCCTCTTCTTGTTTGTCGGTAATATGGAATGGTCCCAGTACAATTTCGAGTCTTAGTCTCAAGAACCTGCTGTGGGCTGTGTGCTTGTAATATGGGTCAGTTTTATAATGATAATAATAATGATGATAATAATTATTATTATCATTATAATAGAATCGTGAGGGCTTGGTCAATAAAAGCAACTTCTTAATAACTTGCCAACGTTTCGGTCTTTATTAAAAACCTTATTCATTGCCAATAACAAAGAGGTGACTATTACTATACCATATAATATGATTTTATTGACCAAGCCTTCACGATTCTATTTTAAATATACAGCGATCAAGATCATCATAAAAAGAATTATTACAAGCATTACCGAAGAATAGTATCGTATTGACAATGCCTATAATAGTAAGCGCAGTTTCGATTTCTAGAATATGAAGTGAAACTTTCGATGTGACAGCACGAGGCAGTGTTTTCAAACGGACGAGTAGGATCGTATCTCAGTTACCTTGGCACTGGCAATGCCTGTCCGTACTATGAACTAACCTGTGAATGGAAAATACATATGGTTAACTATTCCGAACATACCTCGGTTGAACAGTGCTGGCGATATAGTGTTAAGAATTATACTTCAAGCGTCATATTCAAAATAACAAGTTTTTTAAAATGACAAAATCCATTTTTGAAGAGAACTAACACTTGACATTTCCAAATTTTCGGGAATTACAATAACTTCTGGAATTACTTGACGAGGGAAGAAACATTTCCTCGACAACAAATTTCATTTTGAAATCAAGTAATCAAAAGTAAAGACAGGCGACAATTAGTACACTCCAAAGCCACAAACACATTGAGACAATTGCCCAAAACTGCCTATAATTGGTCACCTAAAAACAAGACAAGGACGTAGGAATTTTTCCGTCATTACACGGACATAATGTGAATCAAGTGAATGAATGTCATCTGGTCAACCAATTTTGAGCAGAATACCAGATAAACTGCTAAGACTACACCTTGTATCAATGAGACGTAAGATAAAAGTTTAAAAAACATTAAAACGTTTTTAAAAAGTACTGAACTAAAAAGTTAAAAATAATGTTCTGTAAAATTAAAAATCCAAAAAGTTGATCACAATTTTGATTTTAAAAAATCGAAAATTTTAAAAGCCCGAAGTTTTTTTCATATTTTTGGGAGAGACCGAAATAATTTCCAATTTGTGAACTTAAATACTTAAGAGTACATACCCCCATTTCAAAAGGTATTTCTCTCCTTTCTTTCTAGACACTAGACTGTGGGGATAACGATTGGTATTGTATCAAATCTGTACCACCATATCCTTTCAATTTCTTCCTTCAATTTGGTATACTTGTCAACTTTCTCTGCAGCTCTTGTCAGCATACCCTTGGTGCTAGGTATGACTTCATCTCTAATGAACGTAACCCTATCTTTTTTCTTGTGGAACACAGAATCTGGTCTCATGTTCCAGCGTCTTGACTGTCAATATTGTTCTGTTAAATGGCAAGTAGAACCCTGCATTTTCCAGGACAAAGCTAAGATTGTCCTTGTAGTACGGAGTCTTCGCTTCGATAAATCCACACATCAGAGCTAGCTCCGCATGGTCTGGCAACTTGGTTGTGACGCTGCAAATAATATGTTCCGTTCAGTGCTTAGCGTCCACTTACAACATGCTGGATAGTCTCTTTCTTCAGAAAGCATCGACGACAACGATCGTCCTCCACTGATCCTCATAAATTATTATGGTACAGAAAATTCAGTTTACAGAAGTTAATTTTTAAAAGTATTTCTGGTAGAAGAATCCCGAAACCCTTGGTATGGCCTCTCCTATAACCAAAACTTTTATCTGCTCCTTGTGATTGTCATCCAATTCTCACGATTAATATAAAAGCACAAAAGGTATTCAAATTTTGAGCCCTAAAATTTTTTTTCGGTGGTTCAATGCGTATTTTGACTAAGCTACGACAATTTCCGTACGGATAAAACCGGACGGTGTGAAATTAGCTCAAAGAAAGTTAGTGTGAGATGCTAGCACTAATAATTCGCCCGTTTCAACATCTCATCAGCTGGCAAAAGCAGGATAGTCTTGTTCTCTTTTATTGCGATACTGTACTGAACTCTACTTTTTCATGTCTACAAGAAGCTTCCAACTAAGAGAAGTATAGAGTCTCGCCAACATTACACATACTATCTCAATGCTGGCACCAGTCGTCGCAAGAATTTCTCGTCTGCCGCCGGACGTCATACGCGAGATCTGCTTTCGTCTTCCTTTCGCGTCTTCTGTGTCGTTCTTCGCTTCTCAAGGCCTTTCGTAAATTGCGCGGAGCCGACGGGAATCCCGCTCAGTTCGCAGCAGCGACGGCGCCGCCGCGGCGCAGGTCACGCGAGAACGCTGGCCTCTTAAGACTGAAAACAACGCAACCCCGACCAACAGTTTAAATCCCGCAAATATCTACAACCCTTGTCGTCCTTGACAATCTGCCATTTCCGTACGGAAAGTGAACGTCCCCACAAACTCCTTCATGGAGAAAAAAGGATCTCAAGTCAACATTCTTTTCCCATTCCGACCTACTGCAATCACGTTTTCCCCCCAATCCCGTCAGAAATGTCACAGAAATATCGGTTCGCTACCATACGTTCCCCGGCAATTCTCTCCTTCACTCCTTCCAAATACCTTTTCCCAAATCCAACGGTTAGGTGGAAGAGCAGGCCTCGCGACCTGAACCTCGCCAAATAAATAAATGAATATATAGAAATGGTTCCCGGAAGAGATGAAAAGACATCAAGACAGAGGAAGAACACATAAGAAAAATGCGCGCAAATCACTGTATTAGGTGAATTGAGAAGGTGATATAGGTGTTTAAAATTTAACAACAAATTAAATATTGCAATTTCAGCCCTTTAGCTGCGATGGAGTCCTCGCACCGAAGTCGCGAGACTCCAGGTAGAACTCACCCGTCAATACAAGCGACATCTAAAACTTCATGTCCCGCCCGCTAGACAATGTAAATAAGTTTACTTTTCAGCTCAGTTAGAGCTATTCCGCTAATATAATTTCAGATAATAAGTAACGCTTATAACTATATTAAACAATGAATGATATTCTGTCCCACCATGATTTTTATAGTTTCCTTAATCTAGATATTTTTGGCATTTTTGTCTATTTTGAATTATGTCAGTGAAATCAAACTCTGATCGCATGAAGATCATGACGGGAACTAGTACTCGCTACATTGCTGAATATACGTACAAAACACATTAGAAACACACAATATCAGAAGAATTAAGGATATTGTGAAGAATTTCTACTGTGTTTTGTTACATTTGCGGAAAGCTAGTTTGTTTACGTAAATGGTTTTAAAATATGTTAACTATTGATCTACCTAATTTTACACCACGATTTTTATTTTTATTAACAAATACATGTCCCTCCCTTGACTTAAATGGCAATGTATGACAGTAAATATTAATAGTTTAGCATCATCAGCAGGATCATAATCTACATAATTGTCTAAATAATGATGGCACTTTTAAAACACTATGAGACCACAATTCGCAGAGTTTTACAAATATAATGGCAGGGGTACAAAATATATTTTCCATTTTCTATCCTATCCGTGACACATTATTTATTAGATTATTTATAGATGAATAACAGATCCGTTTTACACTTTATAATGTTCACAATCAAGAGAAAGAACTATACCTTGCTTACCAACAAAGTTTCATTTCACTTTCATTTTGACTCCTTGAAATATTAGCAACAGACCATTTGAAAACACGTCGCGTTTGACCCTATTGTGACAATTGAATCGCCCCTTAGTAGGAAACACACATGTTGATTAGGACGGGATAATGTTACACAATGACGAATAAGTGGAGAAGCCCATAACACGATGTCTTTAAGAAGGAAAATTCGATAAACTTAAGTACAAAAAAGTGCAGACTGTAATAGTAAAGAATATTTACAGTAGTGCCAAAATGCCTCTGAAATCGGGAAAAATAATTTCGTAGCTCCGAATATTTCCGTACATCGAAAATTACACCTAAAATTAAAGAACACGGGCAACTGTGTCGAGACAGCATAGAGTCTTCCTACCTTGCTTCGAAATTCTACAACACAGGAATGTACCTGAGATCCTAATAATTTTGATATCAAATCGGCATTTAAAGGATATACACATTTTTTAAATAACAATGTCGGTATAATGAACATAGCGTGGAACAATGATTGAAGGGGTGGTACGCTGGTAGAGTGTAATGACCCAAAGAGTTGCGCCAGTGTAGAGATGATGGTAAATATTCTAAAACAAGGAACATTCATAAGTAGGCACACCCAACTAGTCTCTTCAGCTATTCAACACACACGAGAGCGCTATTGCGCAAGAAACACTAAAAGCAGGTTTGGTAAGACAAGAGAGAAGGGGCGAGGCGGGAGCGGGGCGAAAAGTAACATGCCAGAAAATCTTAATCGTCATCCAACTACTACCAAGAAGACGGCAAGGGACCAGAATATAAGCGATCACTCACCCAAGCATGCACAACGCGCCAGTTCCCAAGTGACGAACCAACTCAACCTTTGGCCACGCCATCGCACCGCTCGCCACCGAAACACCTCCGGATCCGGAAAGTATTATCGTATGAGTGCGGCGCACGCCCACGCACTCGGAAACAAAACGACCTTCACGACTTCATTCACATGGCGATGGCAAAGCAAAGCGCGGCGTCGGGACCACAACAAAGCAACAGGTGCGAACGTCGCTCGCTCGCTGGGCCGCCAGCGGCGCCGCAAGAGCGCACGCACTCCGTCGACGAGAGTGGCGACAAGCGCGACCCGTCACCATGACGACACGTCTTGTTTACGCCCATCCTAATCAATCGATACGACAGACGTCGCTCCCGGCGAGCCTCGCAAGCGACAGACACGTCGCCTCGGCACTCGGACGCACTCATCTCATACGGCAATGATGGAGTTGTGAGGAAATAATACAATATAACATCCTATGTAACATAAAACTGAGTCATGCCTAGGCAATTACTTTTTACAAAAAAAATTGCGATTATTTTTAACAAATTAGTATTTATTTTTTATAATATTAGCAGTACATTTTATAATACTAGCATTTTGAAATTAGCATATATTTTTGCTTCTAAAGACCTAGAATGTTATTATATTTAATAGCTTTTTTTTTGGTTGGGGCTTTAGGGCTCGTCAACATCGAGGTCATTAGAGCCCATAATAGCATATGTTTCAGCAGAATACACAAATATATATTAAATCCATAAGTTCATTTGAACATATACAACCTTTCAATAACAAATTAATCTAACTCTGTAATGACTGTTTTTTTAAATTATCATTAATTTGAAAGCTAATAAAACATCTGCAAGCGACAGTAAAAAATCCTTTAAATGCTTGTTTATTTATGGTACCTTGTTTTAGAAAACTCATCAACATTAACTAAATGACATACTAACAAAAAATTGATCATTATTCTCTTTTAAATTTGTTCTTTTGTCACAAGAGAGATATATTAAGAAAATAATACATCTCACTTCTCAAACTCTTGAATAGGAAAGTGAGTTAACCAGCTAGTACCCCAGAATCAACACCTTAGTTCATACACAACTGAACACATGTTATACAACTGATTTCACCACGTGAGTGAAAAATGCATCAAAACTCTTCTTGTCTATTGACAAAACAATGGGTAAATGAAATGCACAACAGCGCTCTTCTGATATGCGTACATTATTATGGTTTAAGTGGAAAGGGGCAATTCAAAGCATCTCATCTCAATGAATATTAGCGTTTACACATTTAAAATCTTGTATTGCCAATTTCGAGTACTTTTTCTTATTTTATGTCTGTTTTCGCTTTTTATATATTGACTAATTTTGCAGATATTTCGCGTTTTATTCGAATTTTCGCGAAAGAAAATTGAATTTATCGCAACTTGCTGGGGTTTTTTTTGAGTCTCTTGTCATGGTGCTTAAAAACATAACTTAATTACAGAAGATGTAACGCACTTTCCACCGTCGTAGAAAGTGGGTACATATATAGATGAATACCCCCCCCCCAATTGATACCAGGGACACACTATATACAACTTTACACTAGTACAAACCGCGATTGCGAACCAGTGAGATAAGTACTTACTGTAGCTCCCAATTAGCATGGGATCACCACGTAAAATAAAAGCAATAATTTGTAATTGATACAAATATATACTTAACACAACAATCAACCTCCAGAAAATGCAATCCACCGAACAGATACAATTCCCTTCACATTCGTCGGTAAGATACTTTTAAAAAAGTCTCATATCCGCACCATGAGACCCCGCAAACTCCTTTGACGAAGTAAAAAGATATTTACCTTTCTATGAAGTGCAATAACATGACACAGATTTACGATTTGTTGCAATCGATTCTTTACATCCATAAACACACATTCATAATTTTGAAATTAAAAAAATCAGCTCTTTCAGGTATTTTGGAAAAATTTGGGGTTAAAAAATGACTTTACAAAGTTACACTTTTTTGCATTCGAAACATATCACCGACTATTGAGAAATTAACTAATGTTGGATTTCGTAAACAAATCCAGTCCAATGAAATAAATCAAAATCTCACCCCCAAGCCTTAAATGCTCAACCAAACGTTTTTAGACATATCAGCAACTTGCTATTTTTTAATCATTTCCTTACAGGTAAGTTGACACGATATGCTTTGAAAATTTTGAAAATTGAAAAAAGCTAAATTCCATCCGGACATTTTGGGAAAAATAGAGACAAATTGTTTTACGAAGCTCACCGTTTTTGAGTGATATACATCTCGCCCGCTGTTAAGAAATTGATTAATATGGGACTTCGAAAAAATATTCAGAATACTGAAATAAATCAATAACCCACCTACAAGGGCTTTAGTGCTGAACTAAAAGTTTACCGTACGTACAAGCGATTTACGGTTTCTTTTTGTAATCGAATCCTTACGTCTAAATATACGTCAAACTTTTCAAATGATTCCTAAATAAAAAATTAAATCCTTTCCAAGTGTTTGGAAAATTTCTGTCAAGAAATTGTTTTTTTTTTAATTCGTCGTTTCTGCATTCGAAGCACGTCTTAAGTCACTGAGGACCGTCACCGCATTATGAATTCCAAACAGAATCAGAATATTTCTTTATTGTAAGTGTATTGACCCATTTATCATGATCCTATATTAAACTGTTTTACCGTTCCGTCATCCGTATGCAACATATCACAAAGAGTAAGGAAACGTTTGACGTATATTCATTTGAGAAATAGTATTGGTTTTTTATTTTAATCTCGTAATGTGTATTATATAACTTGATTAATGCAACGAAATAGATGTGGTACACTACGCCATTTTCGTAATCAAATACGTGAATGCAATTATCTCCAAATGGGAAAATGTAGTACCTATAAGGTAGTTAACTTCTGTAATATAGAAATTGGAATGTAAATAAATAATTTGTTAGGTCAATGGGAGGTATGAGAAGCGGTACCCCACCCCCGCAAGCAAAATGAGTACCTATAATATACACACACAATTATACATACACATACATAATGTGTGTGTGATAATCGACATCCCCCCCCCCGAAATAAAATCTCATCTACACCCCTGTCACCTATTTTAAAATATTCTACATGACAGAAAAAATATTGGTAAAATATTAGAAAAATAAAAAAGACTGAAAATTTGTTCATATATGCCTTGTTGCAACACGGCGCCTAGCGCCGCCGTAAACGTGTACAAATTCTAATTCGACTAATAACTCGCCAGTAACCATGCTCCATTACACTGCCTTCAACTTAAGTAATCCTGTATCTTATGTTCTTATCCTGTATTTTTGTCTACATCAAAACATTACCATATTATATTAAATCCGCACTTTCTAAACTACCAGACCACATAAGATACAGAAATTGACGTAAAGCAGAAGAAATTACTCAAGTTTCGAAATTTTTGTAAATAGCGGAAACAAAAGAACTTTTTGGAAAGAGCGTTTCGCTAACACAGCTTCGATCGTGAGAGCGATGGAACCGTAGGCCTCATCACGTATGAGTAGTTTGAAGAAATTGAAAAATATAAACATCGTTATAAACTTTTTTTTTCATCAACATGATCCTCTTTGCCTACATCAGAGCTGAAACAGCCTCAATCCTCATCATATTACATTTAGTTACAGGAAGACTCCTGAACCGCTGCTAATGATAAGAAAAGTTGTCTATCCTTTCTAAATTGCTACGCTCCCACACTACATACCCGGCATTACTTAACTAAGAAAGCGTAAAATCTGCAGAAAATCATCGCCAAAGATTCATCCAAAAAAAGTAAAATTGATTATAAAACAAAAATGAAAAGCACGCCGTACCGAGACATTGTCTCATTACTGTCCACGATTCAACCGAATCACTGCGTTTCTGCAGCTTCAATTCTTTCCTTAGCATCCAGAAACTGATAAATATCGATTGAGCGTTTCAACGAACCTGGTGGCTGATTCACTTTCCAGCACGTGCGCGTGTTGCGCAAAGCCCGAGGAAGACGCACTGCTGTATCGTAACTCGTCAACACACGCATCTAGTCCCCCAGGGGTGACAAGAACCGGACTCCATCGCGTCATCATCCGCATTCAATACTACACAGCCGCATGTGCAAATTTACAGGATACTCAATTTTCTATTTGACTTCAATCTTCGGATGAATTCGCTTTCTGCGTTGACATGTTAACCATGTAATTTTAAAAACATTCGATAAGGAAATCCTATGGACCCTCTTCACACACGTACTCTGAAGCAAGTAATAAGACATTCTAGAGACAAACAGGAGCCACGAACGTACAATAAAAATGAGAATAAGCAATTTTAAATAGGGAGTAAAGTTTAATTCTACCTTTACTCTACTAATGCAATACATCTTCCGCCGAGAATTATAAATCTTACCAGCCCCATCTGTAAAATAGTTATACATATGTAACTATTTTACTAATACGAAGTTATTTTATCATTAATTCTACTACTGTTAACGTCCATTGTCTAGTCTATTTAAATAAATAGTTAAAAACTTACGACCTTTCATGAAATCGTTAAGAACTCACTACGTTTCGACGTGGATTTACGCAGTCGTCAGGTGATGAAGTAATAACAAATTATAACAATAAACATAACAGGACAGATGAACATGATATAAACAGAAATATAAACACAAAATATGTTTACAAAAAATCAGAAACATAAACATGTTATAATATTGTATTGTATAAACCAGATAGATTTCAGTGTCCGTGCGTTAATTCAAAACAAATTTAAAATCAGTAGAACTAATTGTAATTACCACACATTGCATTAATAATGATCACTTGGATTGGGAAAATATACTAATTTTGGACAAAATGTTAATTATTACAAACGTATATCAGAAATGATATTTATAAAAATACAAACGGGAGTTTGAATCCAACTTGCATCATTATTACGAATCATGGAAATTTCAGAGTATACGGTACGAGTCCGAATGGCTGAGACATGTTTCTATACGTGAAAAGGAAAGAAAGACACCTGATATGGAGTTGTGGTCTTAGTAATGGAGATTAGAGGGAAGACACGAAACCGTTACAATGGCTAAGTGTGTTTTCCACAGAAGAGATATACAAAAGGATTGATACAGAAAAAGTAAACATTTTTTAAGAGAGCTAGAAATACGAGTAACATAAAAGAGGCATCAGTGTCCAGTTGGATTCAAAGGTTCTAGCTCTATTTTCATCCTCTTCACATTAACAATTAAATTAACAGGGGAAAATAAGTAAAGAGAAAGAGAAAAACTAGGTACCGATGTATTGGAAAACAGAAAATGCATAGTAGAGAATACTATGAGTATCTGCTTCACTGTATTCTCGCAATACGACCCAGAAAACTTGACGCACAAAAAACAGGAAGCACATCTCAAAAGCAGCGCTCCTCGGCTCACACCAACACTCAATGACGTCAATCTCTCCTCCGTTATAAACATTCAATGTCGCCAAGCGCACTGCTGTCACGTGCGCGCGCGCACAACCCACAACGAGCACACAAGGAGACCGATCTTCCGAGTTCTCTCACGTAATCAAGTTTTGCGAATCTCACTGATTCCGTCATATTCTAGTAAAACACGAAGCACACGTTCTGCTTTATGGGGGGGGGGGTCTTTATGTATTCGGTGCTGTATAAAAATTTATTCTCCGATAAAAATAATTTATCGCCTTTAAATTTAGATACTCAGTTACAGCGATCATAATCTTTGTGTATGCGATACTTTTGAGAACCTGGAACGTTGAAATAATGAGCTATTTGCGATTGTTTCCACATACTGCTACGTCCCATGGAGGAAGCCATACCTTCAAGATTTGAATAATTCCATTAAATATACATTTGATGACAGAGGTTTGTCAATTACTGACAAACTGAGTCAAAATGAATTGTTTTGATAAGAGTAACGAATGATTGGATACAGTTTTAAAGAATATGCGAGTAATCTAAAATTTTATCACACTCGAAATTGTAGAAAATTTTGAGAACAGATATAGAGAGAATCAGGTTAAGGAATTTCGACTGCGGGAAGCAATAAGGCAGTCGTTTTCAGCCTTTTTGTGTTCGTGTCTCCCCTGACCAAAGACATTCTCTCCGTGGCTCCCTTGTAGGATATCTCGTAAACACTAACGACATTTTATTAGGATAGTTATGGAAAGACTTTCTAAATTGTAATCTTCAAGGTATTACATTGTAATTCCAAAATCTGTGAAAAATTACAGTCGGTCCAACAGTGACGCACAAGAAACTACACATAACACGCTTTGAAAATCCTAACAACAATATAAGGACAAGACACAATTTGGTAACAATTTCGAAAAAATAAATTTTGGTACAAAAAATCACACTGTGAAAATAAAAGAAAACAAAATACAATTCACCTCAATGAGATACTTGATTTTGCCCGTTGTTATGCAACTAGTAAAATCTTCGCGCCAATTGCAGTCCTTCTCCTTGAATTGTACTTAGTTTTTAAGACAACCACTGCCGAAAATCCACTCTCGCCACAACCAAGAGGTTGAAAAATGAATTAATATCAGTGCTGTCGAGCTGAAGTTTGGAAACTCCCGTCTTACTGAAAACCAAAAATTTGGCCATGTAATAGATGGAAACTTGCTTTCATTGACAAGTTTGATGAGAGTTCTATCGGTTTTTCAGCAACACAGAAGTGAGAAGGTGCATCACAACTCAAGAGGTTTTGAATCCACTGAAACCTGTCACAGCTTTCAGGAAAGAGTGTTTCAAAGTGAATATACTTCGAAACATAAGTGTCCTCCGTGAGTTCAGAAATGTGCCCTCCGTGTTGCCGCGAGAACCACAGGCACCCGGGGCGAACACAAAGCGCCCCCTCCCCTTCCCAACTGATACTGATCCAATCATATTATCAATTACAACACTTTAAAACATCACCAGCCTTTGAATTCACAAAACCTAAGGCCTAAACCTAAATAGGCATTACTAAAAATTAAAATGAAGATCATTTGTAAAACAAGTATTTCAAGAATAACATTGTTTAACTTACTGGCCACTTGAAAAACACGAAACTATACACTCAAGTCTTCAGGAGCTTAAGAGTACGTCGCCCACAAGTATTCCAAAAAATAAAAATTAACACATACTTTTTTCTCGTGATACTACAAACGAGTTAAAAATATTTAAAACTAATGAACGAGTTAAAAATACATATTAACTATCCAAACACATTAGATGGCAAATGGTATTTTTTTAACTTTAGAATGTGCGAAGTGATACAGTACGTCTTTAAATTCCGATTTTCTTTCCTCTTCATTTTCAAGGGAAAGGATCACCAGTTTGTTGAGTCGTTCCTCGCTCTGAGTTATGTTCTGATCAGCTTGAGATTGATGAGGCTTCATTTAGCGAGTATTGACAGATACAGTGACGGATATTTTAACAATATTCGAAGGATTATGCGAAGATTTGTCAGCAAGCCGCTTGGGTTGTGTCTGTCATTTCCAACTTAATAGAGTTGACTTCTTATCCTTCTTAGTAATTGACTCCACGTGGAGTTACTCATAATACAGCTCGGCCCATAGGCGTTTTATGTCAAACACTTCGCTGCTGAGGTGAGCTTGGAGTTGTTTGTAACTTTATTTTACGTCTTCCTTCACACGGAGATACTTCAGATCAAACAAATATTTCCATTTCATTTGATGACTCAATAACTTTCATTCTTGATGTTCATTCATCGATATAATTGTGATGAACTTGAATATTCATTCACACATGCAATTATCGACTAGAGGATGAGAGACATCTCTCTTGAACATTTCTTCGGGACAGGTCTGAGGTGTATCACAATTTTCGTAAGAAAATAACTTCTTCCTACGATGACGTTTTTCCACTAACATTTCTAATTCTTTAGCCATTTCTTTTACTGTAATAACTAAACTGTTAATCCCTATTCCCTGAAAATTTTTAAGTAATCCAGACATCTCTGAAATCGACTCACTACCAAAGGGATATCTACAATATTTTCTTGAAGGGTTGCACTTACTAACTTCACTTCAAACAATACATCATTCCGTTCAAACAATTATTGATCAACGTATTGAGCCAGTTTCGATCAGGCACTGCGCATATCGGTAAACAGGTACTGTACAGCTTGCCCAGCGCTAAATGCGCGCTTCCCAACGTGTTTCGCACACTTGCTTCAAAGACAAGATCTGCACATGTTAACGGATTGCACACCAACGTTTGGTAGATCGTGCAAACATAGTAAACAAGCCCTCAATACCAATAACAAAACGCAGCGTGGATTTCAATAAAGATTTATAAGGATTCCAAATGTGGCAACCATATGAAGTGAAGACAGCAAGAGAAAATTCTTGGAGAACCCGAGCTCCGATTTGCTCTCGCACCATATTCGACCCTCTACTCCGCAGTTGTTCATATCGAACCCCAAATAACAACGTTTTTATCCCTGAAAGCAACTTGCTAACGAAGGTGTGTTCATAGAGTAGTTAATATTTTTACAGCTCATCATTCAATATTTTTCAATAAACAAGATACCTACTTAAAGGTAGAAATATTCTAAATCTATTAATATTCTAATCGAATGATCAAATAGGAACAGTTCAGCGATTAGTTTAAAAGTTTGGAAGCCAATTGTCACAGGGCGCGTCCTTGTGTTCTAAATGGGAGGAGATTATATATATATATATATATATATATATATATATATATATATATATATATATATATATATATATATANGCGACTTTTCACACTATGATTTCCCACGGGACCATTCAATGGATAGGATATTATCTTTGACTAATGTTAATATTTAATACTAAATATTAATATTGTTTTCTGAAACTTATAGAAAATTATTTCAAAATAAACATGGATATACTGGACCTATAAAATTATGTTTGAATTACAATTTATTATTTTTTGCTTTTGGCGCCTTGCTTGTGACGGCTCAGAGTATCCTACAATTAGAGAAGTAGCAACAAATTAAACTTCTTCGTGTTTTATAGAAGTAGCTGTCGTCATATTTTCTACACTTGCGCTTCTTGTCCTCATTGCTAATTTCATTGTTGTCCTCAGATTCTCGCTCATTCCTAACACTTGCCAAATTATGAAACCCTTCCACAATAATTTATGAACTATACAATAAACTCACAACTCAATAACAGTTGGAAAATTGGACAATAACAGCAATTTTCAAATTGTGCGTGCTTCTGCAAGGTCAATATCAAAAGTGGAATTTCTCACTGTCGTACAGGTGGACCAACACAAAAAAAGAATTTTTTTGCACAACTACCATTAATTACAAACAATCCTTGGCGCCCCAAGGGACCATCCGTGGCGCACTGGCTGAAAACCACAGCAGTAACGCGACGCCTGATCATTTTGTTCCGGTAAGTGAAAACTAACTCAGATTCCAAGTTCACTAAAACTGGAGAATAGAACAGCAAAAAATTAAATAACAACCATCAAATATTAATGATTTGACCCTCTTATCTCGCATCCACGAAGAACATCATAATGAGTCCTAGAACTACGCCATCTCAAAAACATGTTGCCTGTGGAAAAGCGAATGCTCAGAATTTGCTTAATGGGCCAGGCATTACAGGTGCCAGAGAAAGCTGCCTTGTGAGTACCGAACGCATATCCTCGAGAGCAATGATTGCGTCCGAAAACACTCCTGCGCCGAAGAACAAAACCCACGCCTTCTCTACAGACGAAATGAATGCCTACATTTTAATGATAAGCGTTACATCAATATATCTGGGTTGTTATAACTAGGACATAAATAAGAACAGCATAACACCTATTCTTTGTACTAACCATTCTTTACCATTACGCAACGCGCAACTTATTTGCTATTCCCAGTATAATGAACTGAAAACATAACCCGAATTTTTTCTCTCACTATTATCCTAAAAGTTTTCGGACAGTTTATTGAAATTAATATATTAAAATATAATTTTGTGCAAGATGGGCGATAATTAAAAAATGAATCCATTATCTCTCACTTCGCATTTCCGTACAGTACATGGGATTAGCTACGATTGAGTGTGTATATGTGTGTGTGTGTGTGGGGGGGGGGCTTTAGGGCTCGTCAAGGTTATTAGAGCCGTTGCAGATGGTGAAAAAAAATGCAATTTCGTACCATAGATAAGAGCCGACCTACGGTGGAAGTGATGAAATTGCCAAGACCACTCGCCCTTACGTTCATAGATTGTTTAGGAAAGGTGAAACGGTTAAATAAATGAAAGAAGAAATCACAGTACAAGTATCCACATTAATGGCTGATTTTCAACTACGTCGGTCTTTAGATCTCGTATCTTGTCCAGGTATAGAATGTGTCACACTCTTATGATATCGATTGTAGAAAGGAATTATAAATTTGTAATTTAATTTTAATTTTAGAATTGTCAAATATCGGCAATTTTGATTCAAATTGTCATTTTGTCATATCAAATTGACAAACTAAAGAGATTTCATGCGTTTATGATTATTTTAAATTAACACTTTCGTAATCATTAGCCACCAGAAACTGATATCAGGTACTAGCCACGTGACTAAAATGACATTCTACTCTGCAGGCATATTATGTCCAGCGATCGAGTTTAATGAACAATTGTATTAAAGAACAAAGCTATCTCCACATATTAGCGTTGTGGATAAAATATTATAGCTCCGTCATGTTTGCCTCCACTGCATTTCCCTTATTATCGAAGAGATCGGAGATGGAGAATGCTTCTGAGATTCTGCCCGCGGGTGTACTACCTAACGCACCTCCCCGAGGCGGATAATACAAGAATTACAATGAATAATTGTTGTGACGGAATGAAGGAGGGGGAACAGGAGTATCACGCCGCGGATCTGATTTGTCCATCTCAAACACTACTTGGATCATCCGAAATTTGATCCACCGTCACCAAAGGTGGACAGCGTGTACTGTAACCACTAAACCACGGGTCTCTCCACATTTTCACTGCGTCACAAATGACAGTATAACTTCTATCAACTTCCACCTGCAGGAAATACACTACTTATTAGGATACTATTCGAAAGACTAACAAGCAGCCAGCTTGGAGCAGACTATAACACTCTAAGTACTACTAGTTTCCCAATAATTTTGCTCAATAACTATTGCCAAAACTTGTCCGTATTAGGAAAGAAACGTAGGATCGGCTGTCGTTGTTGGTTACTATTCGGATGATACACCGTTATCATAGTGACGGGACCCGCAAATGAGAAGAAACATTGTTACAAGAACAAATGTATAATACTAGTGACAACGACTGACTTTTTCATGTGTACAATTAAAATATCAACATTCCTGAAATGAAACCACTAAATGTAGGGTGTAGTAATCCTACACAATTTAGCAACCAGGAGGACCACGATTCGATTCCTACCTAATAAACTTTTTATTATCATGATATTGTGATATATACAGGCACTGTTTATATCATTATGAGTAATTAAAACCCACGAGATTATTTTGTATTCAATATATACTATAGTGACTCGAGTTCTCAGCTCTATCATTCAGATAATCTTCCTTTACTACAAAATGTTCACAGGAGAAGATCGGACACGCGGTGGCAAGGACCCTCGCCCCTTCACGGTTCAAGCTTACATTCAAACTAAGCGTAGTGCTAAACAATTCAAACGAAGCAATTGGTACTTAGAACACTTTATGTGATCGATAACATAAACATACAAACCATCGTTCGTACATTCCTTTGGAATGCGCAGTAGGAAAACTAGAAAAACCCGTTCGCTCATTTCCACACAAGACATCAATGCAATGCCTACTGATAAGCAAAGAGAAATAAAACCACGGTGTTCTGTCCAAGAAATCGAAGACGTTTAGCTTGCTTTATATCGGTCGATTTCTGGGACAGATGACAGTGGTTTCGAACAGATCTTGTATAACGTTGCTTTATGAATAGCGGTAATTCATTGGTACGTAGAGCGATAATTGTCTAAAGAAGGATAAAAGTAGTTTGCCATTCAGAACATACACGTCAAATTATAAGAGTGGGGACACCAGAGTAATAATAGGCTATCATGAGCTCTTGAGACTCTTGCCCCGCGGTACGTGCATTTCAGCCTGCTCCTTGATGAAATGTAAACAAGCGCATTGGACAGAAATCGGATTTTCCAGAATGTGAGTTGTCCGTGAGACCCCTATAAGTGGCCCACATAAGCATGCGAGACCACTAGAAAAGTTCCACTATATCGATAAGTGGATTTTTGTTAAACAATGACGAAATAAAAGTTAAAATACTCGATAACAGGGCAATACTGATGGAATCTGACAGCCCCTTCAAAGAACTTAAAAACAACTCATGAGATATAATAGATTAATATTTACATTGCAATAAAATATTAGCTAAAACTTCATATATTAGCGTCACTAAGGGAACCAAATAAGAGAAGGAAATAATTGTGATACCCCCACTTTCTGACACTGCTATTCTTCAAGAACATGCAGCTATTTAAAAATGCTGTTAATTCCATGTCATTTTGTCTTGTTCCTTTATAACTGCAATATTACTTAACTAGCTAAACCTTTACGAGCACTTCACACACAGTTCAAGAAAATAAATATTAAGAGTGGTTGAATGTAACAAATTGCCATCTAGAGTAAAAATTATTCATCGGTGTAAACCTTTAATTCTGGAAGAAAAGGCAATAGCAGAAGATGAATATATACAAATAAAAAATGACACATCAATATCATAAGAATCAAAAAATTGTCAAATAACATTTAGTAAAATATACGTGGATGACGATTAGGAATAGCATGTAGTTAAAACAAAATGCATCGTAGAAAATGATAAAACCAGTACCATTATTACCAGGCACATCGCTATATCGACAAAAAGAATTCAAAAACTAAAATTACCACAGCGGGATTCAAACCATGGATCTTGCGGTTGCTTGAAGTGCTATCAGTGTCAGTTATGAACTAATTGAGAACACGGACGTCAGCAATGTATGTGTATATGGCCAAAGTGTACACACAATTTTGGCACGATTGTAGATATTATATCCACTCATATAGTGGTTTTGAACGTTTTGTCTCTGCTCCATTAACCAAATTGTGGGAGGGTGTCCGACTGTCTCCCGAAAAAATTATTTTCCTCGGCGAGTTATAAGCAATTGTTAACTTTTTCCAAGAGGATCTTATTTATTTTCCTTCGTTCAAAGAAAGAAATACTGAAATTCATTTTCCATCATATATCATAGTTAAAGCTCGCTACGAATATTTCTAAATTAGATGCAAGTGGCAAGGGAAACGCGTCATTTTCTCAAGTAAGCGTCAGTACAACGCACTATGGTAAAGACCTGTCGGTCACATCCACAGGCACCTTTTTGACGGTTGTTTTCAAGACGCGTTCTTAATTGCGACGATCATCAACGGCCGCTTTCGAAAGATCCTATTAAGACTATCGAATGATTTACGTGCTCTACACTTGCATATGAGTAGAAATGACGCATTGGCTAAAACGGCCAACAGAAACCCAAGGAACGCATAAGATTTCACCTTTCCGCCTGAGAAGACTTTG
The DNA here is from genome assembly GCA_002313205.1 of Laupala kohalensis. Lineage (NCBI taxonomy): Eukaryota > Metazoa > Arthropoda > Insecta > Orthoptera > Trigonidiidae > Laupala > Laupala kohalensis. Next base: position 74,625 of record NNCF01129501.1, read on the forward strand.
ATTTTTGTTTATGTGGAGAAATTCTTAAAGAAACATCTAATCTATTGCAAATTAAAATTTAAGCTTCTTATTTAAGACTGATGCTAGAATTGGTTTTTGAGAAGACCTAATTAAGCAGTTTGCTTTTGAGAGAACTTTCGAAAGCTGTATTTCACGATGATAAAAAACGCTCGCGGTTAAGGAGAAATGCAATCGACCATTCATTCAAAAACAAGTTTATTTGGTCCTTGAGAAGAAGAAACAAATAATGTTAAAAATACAATTAGTATAACACAGGAAAAATAAAACAGTATTCATTAGGAGGAAAATGACCCGCACATAAACATAAACTCCCCATAACTTAAGTTCTACCGCCGCCCCCTCCAACGCGGGAACGTTTAGTATTTTGTTCCCAACTTCTCAATAAGCAGTCGCGCAAATTCAAAAACCCATCTTTCTTCTAACAATTCGAACCTATTTTGATATGACTATTGCATTTTTACATACGTGAAGTAGGTTAGTCACCGGTACAGGATTATGTATCATAAAATTAAAGTACAGAAAACACCATTAACATTTTTTTCTTTTCAAAAACTAATTAGATTTTCTGAATTATAACCGAATTTAAAGCATCATCGTCTTATTTTAGAGATAGCGCCAAACTTCGAAACTAATTGCATGAACAATTTACTTTTCGTGACTTCTTGCTTCTTCCCAACAACCATCGATTTTGCATGTTTAAAAATGAGACAAATTACGTTTCCTCACGAACAAATATTGAGAGGGGAAAGTACCATGCTCCAACAGCCCAAAAGTGGCGCTCTTGCTTGGGAACTGCTGGCTTACGCCATTCTGGGTTTTGTTGAGTTATATTTCATCCTCAATATTTCAAGCTGAGCGAAATTTGTATCAGTTCTGAACAGCATACTTCCAATGCATCTAATTCCAACAGTAACTTTCTCTCTTCAGCTGATATTGATCAGTTAATATTTTTATGAAATTCTTCCTGTTTGGAAAGATACCAACATGTCTACGAAGAAATGTATTTTCTCGTTGTAAAATTGTGAAATATTGCGTTTTTTTCCTTTTCTTCCCCTCTATGGAGTCGCGAGTTTAGTTCCATCGTGTTTCCATCTTGTGCTGAGTTCCATCATTGAGTTTGTGTATAGAAATTCAGTGGTTCCATTTAAAGGTGAGCATTTGGCACCGGAGATACCTAAGCTAGAGCTTATCTTGTGCTTTCTCCATTTGTTTTGTTCCTTTTATCATGATTTATCAGACGGTATTTGTGACTTATGAAAGAAGCTAAACCACTAGGATGTTCAGTATTATTATACCGGCTTATTGGCACAACGCAACTTTTATCTGATCATATTACACTGTATTTCATACACTTCATTTCATACCATACAATATTTGTTATGCCCGATGTGATTATAATAATCACTTTCTGTAGATGTATATTAAACTTTCTTCGCCTGTATAATACAAATCGCGAGCAATTAATGATCTATGTTCTAAAAATAACGATAATCGTTTTAATATAGTTCATAAAATATTTCTAATATTTGAACCACCGGACCTCATGATGACCGAAGCTTCACTAGGGGAGGGTTTGGGGTCCCTAGACATACGTAAAACATTCAATATTCACTACTTTAATATTTAGTTTTCGTTTAAAATGTCTATTTAGATCACGAAAAAAGCAAAACCTATCGAAAAGGTCCGTTTCGTCACAATTTATGCCTTCAGTAAACGGACTACAAGCAAAGTAAGATTAAAAGTAGGCCCCTCCCTTTATGAACTTTATTTTCTAAACAATTTAATGAGTGAAATAAAAACTTACAATGAATGTTGATCAAACAAATAAATAAACAACTAGACTAGATATGCAATCCAATTACTGTGGTAATTCAAGTTTTCAATGTATGAATCGTCAAAAAATGAAGACTGGTAACTAACAAGACCCCATTTTCTTCATCCGTACCTCTATCAGAAAATTGTCATATCCCGTAACATTTTTTTCTCCACCTCGCCTTGTTGGCACTATTATGTCAGATTCAATGTACGGACACACACGTGTGGGTTGATACGCGTACACGCCACAAAACCTGCCACTCACTCGTGCCCTGCGCTGGGCTGCGTTTCATTTTACGTCCCGGGTAAGAAATATTACCAGAACTTAAACATCGTGGCAGTTTAGACACCACGATTTAAATGCTGATGTCTTCATGTCTTATTTCGTTTAACAATATTGCATAGAGTCATTCCCTGCTGGAGATGAACTTTTTAATTTTTGCAGAATAAAAAAATGCCCATGACCTCCTATGAACTATTACTAAGTTCGATAATGTTTTGACCAGTAGTTTTACTTATATGACCATCTCAAAATGAAACTTAAATTATAAAGACCTAGAATATAAAAAAAGCTTTTCACGACTTCAAACAAGTGGTTAATTTATCTCAGGACAAGAAACAGTAGCAAATCAACGAAGCTTATGCAAAAATTATTATTATTATTATAATGCAAAGAAATTCAGAGTAGAAAGCAGCTTGCCAACAAGAAAATGCAATGCGTGATTAATAAAACTATCATTGAAATAAAGAAATCGTACAGCCAGTATTCACGCCGTGACCAAATTTAATGTCATTCGCATAATCTAGCTAATATTTCGGTGCCGATATACATGAAAAATGTTCTCTAGTTCTTCGAAGTATCGTTCGTTTCCAAGTGTCTAAGATATCGTATATAACCAAAATTATAATTAATTAATTAATGTCTTTTTTATATAGTAGTGTCTAAGAGAGATTAAGATGTAAAAATATAACATTTCCAACACAAAGTCAAGTATATTAATTTTACATAACGAATGTATTACACCGAATTATTAGGTACATTGAATTCCAACCCTTCTTCCACAATGTAATTTGGTCTCAATTCAAAAGCCTTTCCATTTTCATTAATTTTCTCGCAAAAAATTTACGCGATAAACAATATTTTTCATATTATTAAAAAAATAATAAAAACACAAATAATTATGTAAGATGTATTAAAGTGCCCTCACAAATTGAAACATAGACATGGAGTAAATTTTTTATGCAACAAAAATGTCCTGAACATGTAACACCCACCACATCATTTTTTATTAGTCATCAAACAAATATTACATCATCAAACATTGGATGATTCAGGCACTATGTTCCCAAAAATGTAGCCATTAATGTGGGAAATTGTAATTAATAACCACGTCTAGTCCAGCATACTTTACAACACACATTTATCCATGGCTTCCTACAGCTAGTAATTGTAGGAAGCCATGATTTCACCAATGTAATCCAATCCCTCATAAATTACTGTTACTCCATGGGATCAACAAGAGTGTAATAAATTGACACAAAACACTAACATCAGATTGAAATACATTACACTTTGTAGGAAATATATTATTTTTTGTGCTAAATAACAAACACGCAACTATAGAAATTAAAAGGAAATAATACTCATAGCTTTCAACAGCTCATCCAATAGTTGTATACAATTACAATAATACACTATCACTAATCCGACTTTAATTATGACTAAAGGTCTATTACAACTATTTTGCTTCTAAACATCTTGTATTTCTGTCTTGATATTTTTGAATTTTTTATGGTTCTATCTTTCTTCAATTGGTAGAGGAAGAAACAACTACATCAGTAACTTAAGCATTATGTCTCACAAGATGATTTATTGTTCTGCCTAATGATCAATACAGTGAGGTATTTTTATTAATCAGGACTAGTGGAGGTTCATTGTTTTATTATTATAATTATTAGTAAATTAGCAGTAATATAATTATTCAATTTTTTTTCTCTTTACAATTACAGAGCATTCACAATATTGAAGTGATTGCATTAGTTGTACAACTTTCTCTGAGTTTCAAGCTACTTCTCTTCCAAATTTCATTTGGTTTGGTCCAGTAACATAGACAATACATAGGAACAAACAAGATAAATGTATTTTATATTAATAATATTAGTAAGTATTAATCAACGTAAATGTCACATTAGGTTACACATACCACAATCAATTGATATTTCCAAAAAATTCTTTGCAAAACATGATACATTCAAGGCAACAGTAGTCGGAAATACCTCAAGAGTTTTTCTCAATCAAAACGAGAATTTCAGGTAGACAAGAAAACCGATAATAAGTTACAGCAGCATTACAAGAATAAACAAACACATATGTTTGAAATATGTCCACTACTTCTATTCACAATTTTAACTCTTATACATGTATAATCACTTAATTGAGAAAATACTGACATCTCAAAAAACAACATCAGATCTGAACTTAAAAGTGGAGGAGCAGTGAAGTTATTGGACAGTTAGTCATTTCCGCTGCTTCATTATCAAGGTCATAGTTAATCTACCACAATCAAATACTACGTAAATACCAATACAAAGCTAAATAAGCGACCTGGTATATCAGTATCTAACTAATTGACGTGATTCATTACACTGCCGAACTTGAATACAAATTTGAGATTACTGAGCAAGGAGCGTGCGTCTCATTTGACAACATAAACAAATGGTTGAGAAAAACGGTGAGAACGCAGTACAACAAAATCGCTAGTTCATCATATTCACAGTTAACAACGAATAAAATCGAACATTGCAAATACTACATAACCAACGGATATCAATACAAACAAGCAAATGCACTCAATATTCATCCGGGAGAATAAATAACTAAAATGATCACAATATCAAATCGTGACGCCATCTTATGGTTCTTGTTCCATTACTTACCGGTGCCGCGCTGCTGCCTGGCATTACTGTTGAATTTAGTCTTCTTCTCCGCCTGTGAATACTTCAACAACATGTTGAGATAATAGTGTTTCTTCTATATTAGCGAATTAAAACAAACGAACTCTTCCGATTCCAATCGCTTCTAGATACACGGACAGTGTTTCAGGCCACCATTGAAGTTCGTCCATTACCCTTCTGTAGCCAGCTGACTAACGAGTAACGCGATTGGTCCGAATGTATGACGTTTTAAGAAGACAAATGAACATAGAATATTCAGTCTTCGGCCCTAGTCAACGACACTCATTCCAATAATAATAATAATAATATAATAATAATAATAATAAGTTCCTTTGCACATACTTTCAAACTCACCAGTTTTCTTTAGTCTCTAATAGTTTCCCAACTATTGTTTGATAAACGACGTTCCTTTCTTTACTATTATATTACTTTCTTAACCATTCTAAGCAATTGTGTGCAATACTATAAGGATACATAAGAAGGATAAAGTGGTTCATGAAAACAAAAAGTAAATTATATAGTAATCCGTTTTTATTTCGATTAAGGTTTTCTAGACTACAATTTCTATCGCTCAGGCTCATAATCACTTCTAGACTAAGCACAATACACAAAACAAGAGCAATAGTAACACAAATCATGAATAGGCAAAATTACAAAACAGTATGCAAAAATAGACATTTTAAGAAATACACAAAGAACAGACCCTTCAAGAATGATTTCCTTATCATTAGGAAAGGAACAATGTTAAGGCAACTAGCTAATGAACAGGAAGGGTTTTGTGAGTTGGCTGAACAGTATTAAGGTGAGGTAATAATAGTGAGATAGATGAGAAAAGTGAAACCATCAGTCTATCTCTTCATTTTCAATCTAATACCATTCCTGATAGCTCTACTTTGATGGAAGCTCCCCTCAGTTATAATGGCACTTTAAACAGCTATGGTCTTTGTGGATGAACAAAGTGTTTGCAGATGTGGTAGTGATGGTTGTTTTTATAAAATAATTCAGCTTTTAAACATTATACTATCAGCAACAAACAATGAACAAACTTAAACACTATATGGGTACATTCTCTTTCAACAAAAGCAAGGCGCTTGGCTGCTCAGCTATGTGACAAAACATGCCAATAAACTAGCTAAAGATTAAATAGTTTTGGTTTGCATAAACCATCACAGAAGCTGGTTTGTGCTTAAGAAGTAAATTTAATCACATAACACACATTTTTTAATTTTCATGGCTGCAGTTTACAAACTCATTTTCAAGCAGAACAGTATTTATTTACTCTTTGAACTTAGCGAGTAACTGTACCAATTACACACTTGATTAGCAAACATAGGCCTCAGAAAGGAATAATGGGGCCTTGACAGCAACACTGTACATTTCAATACCAAAAGCAGGACAGATTCTCAACATTTACAATACCAAAACAGTACCAAATCACAAAATTGCTCAATCTCAGATGCTTCACAGTGGCCCCGTTTTGATGCACAACTTTCTAGAAGGTGAAAAAAGGCAGTGAATCTTAAACCCGCAGGACCAGCAATTTTGTTCCACCATCTTCTCCATGACAGTTCGCTCATGGTGCCGCTTATAGCAATTCTGAACAAGAAAAGCAAGGATATAGTCTTTCTCAGGATTCATAAGTATCATGAAACATTAAGCCGCCTGTATACAGAGAGAGTACACTGCCTACTTGAAGACTCCCAACAAACACTCTACAAGAAAAAGAAGGCGAGTTTGAAAACATTGAGAGAACAACAAGACTACATTACAATGTATAGGGGGTGTAAATTGTTAAGTTTCCCTGGTTGAATTTCCTCATTTAAAAAGCGGCTCAACGAACGAGATGAAGCTTTGTTGGCTCGGGGAAGAGGGGGCTGGGCAGCGGCTAGGTCAGACAGCAACTAGCCAGAAGATGCAGTTTGCTGCTCCTCGGATTGATTGCTCAGACGTTCCTTGTTCTGACGCACCATTTCTGCACGACGCTCCTGAAACAATGATTAAAAAATGAAATATCTCACATTCTTATTGATTTTCAAAACTATTAAACAGAATTGAAAATTCTGCTGAAATGAAACTTATTAATAAACATAGCCAATTTTCAATAGTCACACTTAATTTAGATTAACTATTTTAAACGTATTAATTTTTTTTCCCTTCTGTATTAATAAAAGTAAACTTCATTAAGTAAAGCCGATTGGCTTATTTAACTACCTACGTATAAGACTAATAGTGTAATAATGCTATTAATTTCTACACATTTCTTCCGTGTACCCTACACGTGGAGAATACATGTGATAACTTTCGGTCAGGTGAAAATGGCAACCAGCCGGGACTCAAACCCGGGGTCTTGCTTTGATCGCAAGGATGTTAACCGCTACACCACCAGTTCACCTTCCACAACTGTACACCATTGTTGTGTCTCAGGTCTTCCGGGGTTTAGGTCTGGGTGGAAATGATCCCGGCTCAAGAATATATAAAATATGATATATAATATTTGGAGAATATTATATCAAGAATATATAACAGCGTCCTGTCAGTACTTTTATAGCTACAAGAGTATAAAAGCTATAAGAGTGCGAGAAGGGACAGAGGGACGAAACTTGGCTTTTTCATAGGTTGCACTGGTGTCCATTCTCTACACGCCTGCCAGCAGCTCTGACGAGGTTTTATACTGCCGATGCTCACACTTTACAAGGCTGTAATATTTACACACATGGGGACATGATTGGTGATGAATTTTTGTGAAAAATTACTTAATCTCTTACATGGGGGTCGGAATTTACTGTAGGAAAATGTGTTTTGTATACTATAAGCAAAAATTTCTCATTACCAGGTTCCACTGTACATTTATCTGTAAGACACTGTTATGCACACTTCAGTCAAATTCATGTAGCAATATTAAAATATTTCTAGTTTATAGACAGACTTCCACAAATGGAGATTTGTTTCAAAAACAACACTTGTCATAAGTTACTATTTTTTGAGTAGTGAGAGAAAAGTCAGCCATTTTTACATTAAATTCCTGTTGCTTTTATTTGCAGAATAAAATTTCCTACTATTATTCTACCACAGAACTAACAAAACTTCTTTGTTAAATTATCACGGACAAATATTTGGACAAGTGTTATTTCTGTAACCATTCTCTCAATTATAAAAATAATTTTAACATTTTTATTCTTCGCTCAGATTGCAATATGTAAAAAGACATATTTTTGTTGATAACTTTGCCATCATAAACAATTATAAAAATGAGTTTTTTTTCTTATTGTATCACATTACTTATTGTTTCACTTATCGCATTTTCTCTTATTAGCCGCCACAAATTTAAGTTCCACTGATAGTACATTGGTACAGAAACATAATTCAGTATGGCAATTATTTGCAAAATAAACAAGGTATTGAAGGTTTTTCATGGTTATCTCGTTTCTCATTTTAAAATGGCAGCATAAATTCTGTAACTAATCTACAAAAGCTCTTGAAGAATGTTCTAAAGCAATCCAAAAAACTGGAACTCAATTCCACCTACAACCAATCCATTTATATTTAAGTAATCCCAAAATCTAATTAATCATTTTGATCACAGAAGTTAGAATCTAAGAATGTTTTGGTTCTTTCCTTATAGAACTCGGTACAATTCTACATCATGCTTATGCACTACTCTACATCAGTAAACGAGGGAAATTTATTTCTGAATAATTGAAAAAGGAAATTACTATATCTACTAATGTGTTTACACTTAGTACAAACATCTCTGAAGAAACTGAAGGTCTTTTAGGCATGTTATTTTAAGCACATATGAATTCATTCACATTATTAGTTGTCGTAAGCATAGTTGTCATTTCCCCCCAGCAACTGATTAACTTATAACCACTGAACATACATTTAAACTTTAATTCAAATTTATTCTCAAATTTCCTTTATACATTTGAAACATCTAACCACATTAGAAAAACGTTACCAGATACTTTCAATACAGACACAGTAGACACACCTTTCTAAATACCCTAGTTTCTCCAAATAAGAAATTCTACATAACTACTTTATTTTCCTAATGTAAGCTACTATTCTTAAGACATGCTAAGAATTACATAAACATGCAAAATAAAGGAAAGAATATAGCTACACATACGTGTCTACGGATGCTTTCAAGTTTCTTTTGAATTTCTTTCTCACGGTTTTGCTCAGCAACTTCCAGTCTCTCTTGAATGTCTTTTACTCGTTCTTCAATCTTCATCATGTTTTCTTCATTCATGTGTCTGACTTCAGCAAGTTTCACATTCTGTTACACATTGTGAAAGTAAACATGCTGCATTCAATCATGTGCAATAGTTAGCAGACCAAAAATGATTAAATAATGAAGAAGCCCCTTACTGTGAAACATGCAAAACCATAACTACAAAAGACTCACAAAACTAACACAGAAATCAATAGTTATATGTCTGAGAAAAGAATGAAAGTATCTCTATACACACAAAGAATTTTTTAATGAGGAGTTAAGAGTAAACGTGGGAAAGGAATCCATACTTTTGTCCAACTATGAAGACCAAAACTTGTGATAAAAGTAACTTAGTGCAAATTACTAGTAATTGAAACCTAGGTGCAAGAGGTATCCATGTCCGACTGAACAAAACTGCAAGTCACAAAAACATTTTTCAAACGATACTTGATCAAATGTAGTCATCTAGGAATAACAATAACCTTTCACATAAGTAATAAACCTTTTCTGCAAAAATAAACCTTTTCTGCAAAAACCATATTTAATTTTTCTTCAAAACTAAGGGGAGAGGGGAATTGCAAAATAATTTTTAATTCAGATATATTTTGCTAAGATCATGTAATATACAGTTTAAGTTTCTCTCAACAAAAAATAATAGGGAATAGTAATAAATGAAATAGTCTACAACTTTACTATTGAACCTGATAAATCCATATGTCCATCTACAACAATCATTGAACATCACCATAATTAACTAATAAATGATATTCATAACAGCTCGAGAACTAAAATAAAAGAATACCTGGATTGAATATTTACAGTTTAATAAATAAAACTATTTATGTACTAATTTGTAACATTACAAATTGGGAACACCCAAAGCAGAGTTCCCAAATTAAATTAACTGTTTAAATTTAATAAAAGAATATAAAATCAAAGGTCAATACTAAATTCTCTTCCCTTATGTTACATCCATCTTATCTCCATGAACATAGCTACATTATTTGTTTTACTATCAGTATTTCACAGTTTACTGGCTAAAAATGCCAGTCAGGTAGGACTGGCACCATTCTGAATACTCACATGATTCCGTAACTTCTCCAACTGCTCCTGTTCCAACTGCTCACGCCTGCTTTGTGCCAATTCCAGTTTGTTTTGGATCTGAACTTCAAGTTGAGACACCTTCTCTTGCACACCAGAGCGAACACGTTGGACCTGATCCTCCTGCCCACCAACACTCAACACTGAGATTCATGCAAACTACACATTCAAGTCTAGCGGTGGAACTTGCCACCCTTAGACTTACTGCTTTCAGGAGGAAAAATTCCACTCACACCTACACACTATTTCCAGTTTATTTTTAGACAAAATATTCTAAACCAGCACTGTCCAACTTATCTTAGCAATAGGAAATTCTCTCTTTACTTTGGATCAAATGAAATAGGCACCGAGTTGGGTTTGGCAAAATGTCACCCAATGAAAAAATAAAAGGTCATATTTATGTACATGTAACATGAAATTTTATTCTCATCAACAAATTAATATTATTTCAAGCTGAAAAATTATTTAGTACATTTATTTATTTTTAAAAAGTATTATTAATATTAAGTATTGTAATAAAATGTTTCCATACTGTTAAGTATGACGGGGTAATTCCAAACATAATTTTCTATTTTACCTTTCCGGACATGCCAAGTCAAATATTAATTTGGACACCATTGATTTACAACACAAAGTTGTGCTCCCCAACATTTGATGTAAAATGTACAATAACTAGCAGGACACTAAAAAAAAAGATTCACGGGCCATAAGTTGGACAGCACTGTTCTAAACCGTAAAGTATCACTTATCCAAAAAAGATAATGACTTGACATTTTTAACAATTTTTCAATGACCAGCTGTTACACATATATAGGACAGAATCTAATCATAAGTGTATAGGCATGAAAGAGAACAAATCCTCCTAAAATTCATAAAAATTAAAATAAAAGGTTACACAAAATTAATAAATAGACTTCAAAAATTTGTTACATACAAACGATATATGGATGCATTCTTGACAATAATGAATTAAGGGAAGTTAAAATGTGCTGACAATTTAATCAATAGTAGCTCAAGTAACATGAAAGACTTGGACCATTTTTCATCTGAGACAGTTGACTGATCCCGAAATATAATGTAAAAAAGAACTGAACACTATCACACCTACAATAAACAACTTAACTAATTTCATCAACCACACACTCCACTTACATCTTTATTAATCATGTTACGTCGAATGAAAATGGGAGACGGGACCTGGATTCGAACCCGGGACCTTGAGCTTTACGCGCTCATGCGCCTACCGACTGCGCCATCCCGTTCGCCTCTCGGGCCCGTCTACCATTCTCATTCAACTTGTGAAACCCAAAGACCTCTGAGGTGGTCTCGTAGAGACTAAACTCCTCATCTGAGGCGACTCCCTTAGGAAGTACTTTATTTGGGTAGTATTTTNTTTATCATTAAAAAAATGAACATTATCAACAGATTTCTCAAAATATTTAAATTTATGGTATTATATCCATGTTGACTGAACTCATGTTGCCAACCATTCACAAAACTTGAAAATATTCACTAAGGAAGATCCAATTAATTAATAATTCATTCTACTGATTTTACTATTGAACGAGGACAATTATTTTGTGATTTTAAAATTAATAAAACTTAAGATTTTGTTTTACTCTCTCTTCGATAAGGGTTCCATTGTCTTCAGTCACTTGTGCAGCAGCCACATCCGTTAGATCATTTTTCCCCACAATTTTTGGTGAATTATTCTTATAACTGCTGTGTAAAGTATGAAAATTCTAACTTCATTGCGTTCCTACTTCCATTTTCTATGTTGTAGTAAGGTTTTTTTTTGTTTGTTTTTTTTTGCCATTAAGTCAATACTTTTGTCAGAATATCAAAAATGCATAAGCCACACTAGTTTACAGAAGTTCATAGTAAACAAAGTCAAATAATTAAAAAATTTACACTGCAAGGGTATAAAAATTGCCACTGAATGGTTCAAAACTAACACTTGAAACATTTTTGGGGGGTACTTTAGCCAAGATGCTGATGGATATAATGCCTTCACGCATCTACAATTTCTTTTCTGTAATTTCAATTGTTCCTATTCATTATATGAGCTTTTCTAAATTCACCACCTGTAAAATGCTAATTCAAGTGGATGGAATAGATAGAAACTCCTTTGTATCAAGTTGAAACGTACAATTTTGTCATCATGAAATTCGTATTTCATTACATATCATGTCATTTATGAACATTTTTCTCCAATTTCTGAAGTTAAAGCTATTTTCTTACATAATGTTGCATTTTCAAGGAAATTTAGTATTATGATTTCAACATTGGTTGCATATGCTTATAAAGTAAAAAGAAATATTGCTTCAAAAGAGACAGAAAAGCACTTACTGAACCCCCTCTTCCAAAACATATATATGAAAAACTTTGATTAAATGGAAGAAAATAAATCCTATCAATTTTAGCACCTTTTTTTCTTAGTGGGATTTTAGGGCTCATCAACGGCAAGGTCATTAGAACCCTTTTAGCATTTTACATATATAAAGTTTTAAATGCTAACATAGAAGTATTTCTATAAAAGTCTCCGTGGGGAAAAAAAAAATCATTTTACATTTAAGTAGTTAGTATATCAGAACACATAATAAGTCAAAATCACAGTTAAAACCGACGAACTCTCAGATGATTTTGTGCTTAATGGTGAATTTCGCCATGTCGTGAAAAAATTCCCCTATTTCGCGCAACGTTTCTTAAATCAGAGAGTTACCCGAGTTGGAACTCTACCTGGTGAGAGTTAAAAATTTTGCGAGATTCGCAGCCATGAAATTAAGGAGTCTCTAGGAATAGATGACCGATACATTACTACCGTCCCTACAATACCCTAGTTATTAAATAATTAGAAAATTCCATCTATGTATCAATCTGAGCTTCTTTCCGGTTATTGTATTTACAATAAATTTTTGAAATCATCTATTTCATTTTGAATAACCCACATGTAAGAAATGTAAATTTTGCTCTCATGCAATGCTTTTTAAAGCAAAACATGTAAGATCAAAAAATTGTAACCATGCTTAAGTACAATAAAACCAATCTTACGTGTTCCTTGAGCCTATCAAGCATTTTCTTAATGTTTTCATCTCTCTGTGCAGCAGCAGTCTTCAACTTCTCTTCAACAGCACATCGAACTTCACTGGTTTGCTGTTCAAGAGTCAGTCTTGTCTTCTCCACACTTTCCAACTACATAGAATAAAAAGAAAACAATAAATATCTTTATCTTAATAGGTTCTCTCAATCAGATGTGATAGTATTAGTGAAATTAGACAAATCAATGAGCAGTAAAATCTTATTTTTCATTTTTGTACCAGTTGTTTTGTGGCACAATGTCATGAATCGAAATGAATACACCATTTTTTTAAATTTAATTGATAGTTTAATCCTAACTATACATATTGAGGAATTCACTGATTTTAAAAAATACAACAGTATGCAGAAGTATGGTAGTCAAGCGCAAACACTTCATATATAAAATCTCAGAAAAAGTTAAAAGTTGAGTGAAATATACCATGGTATTTTCCACAATACATCAAACTTTTTAAAAAAATGATATATTTCCTAAATCAGAAATATCTGGAAGAAAATGACTCTTTAATACTATAAGGTCTCTATAATGAAATTGAAGACTATTTCAATAAGGATGTCAAACATTTATGTAAAAAAGAAAAGGCATGATAGAGAAAAACCTAAGGTATAGAGGTAACAAGGAAATAGTTCAATTACTTGTGCAGCATTTCTGAAATATTTATATGCTAAATCTGAAAAGTCAAACAATTAGGGTCCTAATTTAACTTTAATAATTTATTTTAGAGAGATCAGTAACAAATACATCAAGGGTTGGATCAGATGATATTCTCCAAAAAGATTTAAACATACAATATTATTACTTTTTCCACTATTTAATAGATCGTTTGAAACTGGAGAAACAATAGAACAGTGGATTGTCTTATGGTAGCATCAGTACACAGAAATGACCAAAAATAGGAGAAAAGTTTTATTGTATTGAAATTTTTAGAAAATTATAGTAGTTGTGTTATGTATTTCTGTTGACTCTCCCACAATCTTTTCAGAGCCACACACCCAAACATACTAACCATGAGGTACATGCTCATGGTTTTCACCATTTTACAGCAAAATGATCACGTTTCTGTGAAAGAACTCCCAACTGAAAATATTCCTTAAAAAATTTCCCACAAAAGATAATTAAATAATAATTAACATTTTAACAGTGGTGGACAGTCGTTCACATGCTTTAGGCTCTCGTGAGGGATCGATTTCAAACCACAATTTATACATCAATTTTCAATGCTGAAATTATGACTCCTGCAGGTTAAGGTGCCACAATTCAAGGTGCACAGAATTGATGGTCTATCTACTATACTCTGTTCCAGCATTACAAAAAATTTTGCTATATTTTTCCTCTCTGGAACATTTAACATTATGTTTCATAAATCAATTATGCAGATATGCTTTAACTCATTTCGGGGCACTACTATGAAAAGCACATTATTAGCTTCTCTGTTTGCCACATTATCACCAAACAGTCTAATTTTGTTGAAAGAATTTCTAATAAAAATTTTTTTTTCATACATTCAAATATCACTATTTGCATATATATTCGATGGGTAATGTGGGTCTAGAGTTCTACACTCTGCAATAAGCAGGTACAATTATCTTTGATTTTACTTTAGAAAGCAGCTTTTGATACAAAACGAGTAATAGAAATAAAGAGGAATTGTTAATGAAGAGGAAATATAAGAGGAAGAATCAATGAAGGAGAAAAAGATACACCTAATTTAACAGAACTAAAATCCTGGTAATGACTAGGTAAGGAAAGGAGAAAGGTGACAAATTTGTTATTAATGTACTCTATTCAGAGAGAATTGAATATGAGCCCCACAAAATATGCAATACTCAAAACCTTGCCCAATGACTGCAGAACTCTCAATACAAACTGGGTTTACATTAATCATTAATGATAAAGTGTAGAAGTTGAAAATCCATTTCATATTAATAATATTAGATAACTGCAAATCTTATCTGGTAGCAGAATATAAGAAAAATGCAATTAAACATACAAAAATACATATTACAGAGAACTGAAATTAAAAATTGTTAAATAAATTATTAAATGATAATATTTTAGTATTAGTTTAATTATAAGTACAAAAACATGTGGTGCTGAAAAAATAAAAAATAATTACTTATTGTATATTTTATGGTGGATGGCCCAAACATTTGATTCTATATATGATGTATTGTCAGCAAATAAGCATACCTTATTGCTCATTTTCAGATAAATATTGTAAATGTTCAATTAAAATACTTCTTTCTTTTATAAGGAGAATGAAACTCCAAATTATCACATGGTTTCAATTTTTTTGCAGGAGTGAAACTGACATGTTCATTGTTAGCAATATACAAATTCCATACTAGTACTCTACTGAGAATGGGACAATTCAAAACATTTGGAATATAAAACACTTGACATTGGTATATTAGCAACTCAAAAACAGTTGTGGAAACAACAATAATACAAAATAACATTCTGAGTTAATACATTGTATCTGGTGAATAGTGACTCCCAATACCCATATGAACTAAACAGAGTCCTTTCTATCTTCACTCAAAAACATACTGAGGCTGGTGTTATGTCAAGTATACGCACTACATTAGTTAATACAGAGGCCAAAATACAAAAAGGCACGATTTCTTCATTAAAAACAAAAAATTAAACTACCCTGTTATGGTATAGCTTTTATATTATATACATACATACACACACACACACATTTTCCATGGTTTCTTTTCAAGAACCTGACCGTTCCACAACAATACAGTGAAAAAAGAAAAAGTTTACCTAAGGGATGCATTTTCGAGTGCATGACACTAAAAAATTATAGTGTAAGCATTCATAACATAAATAATACTACTTTCTACAACTTATTCAAAAGTTTTCAAAACTTTATAAATAATTACCCCAAAAGGTCCATTTTTTGTCTAACTTCAAAAGTCCTATACCATTCAGATGGACTTGGCATTTTATTTCTTGACCCAGGCAACAATGCAAATGTGGAGATCTACTCAATCCAACCTAATAATAATGTAGCAATTAGTATGTTCAGAAAGCTGATTTTTTTATTTTGCCTGTTTCAAATCATGAGGGCAATTATCTCCAAATGGAAAAAGTGGTGCCACTACAGTGCTTGCACGTTCTTTAACATGGAAACAATGACGTGAAGGAATAATTTGATAGGCCGAAGGCCGTAAGTATTGTAACACCAACCCGCAGCAAGCAAAGCGGGTGCATTGTGAGGCAGCCCCCAGCAAACAGCACCAGTCCCCAGCAAACATCAAACAACATTGGTGGTAATTGAAAATACTAGAGTTTAAGTAAGATTGAATGATGTATGAATGTATAAATGAATGAATGAAAGAACTCATAAAATATTGTAAATCCATTTCTTTTAATTAACCATCCATAATATTCAAACAGGGACTAGTTAAGTTTACATCTGGGTGGGCAAGCTACGATTTGTCTATTAACTAAAAAATAATATTACTGAAGGAATAAAAAATAAACATGGGAAAACATTAAATTAATAAAATCATGAGATCCACTAACATGGTCTTTGAGCTTCGCCTTCAAGTCATTAAGGTATGCTTCCCTTTTCTCAGCATGAGAATCCATTTTCTGTTCCAGGGCCTCCTTAGTCTGGTTAATGAAAAGATTTGTCTGTTCATCCTTTTTCTTAGAGGCTTCTTCAATTTTGGACATTTTTGTGGCAATGGCTGCCATTTTGTTGGCTCCCAATGACTGTCAAGAACAAGAAAAGATTACTTGAAATTAATAGATGAACTCTCTTTTACTATTTAGCCCCAAGAAAGGGAAAAACTATAATTACCAATCTTCTCTCTTCAGCAGCTTTAAGTTTTTCTTCAATATTTTCTGCAGAAACATTCTTGTTGTTGGGTGACACTGGTCGTTTAGGAGGGGTTTCACAGACTGGATCAGCAAGGATTACTTCATATGCAAATCCACTCTTTCCTTTCTCCTGGCATCGAATCTCAGTAGCTGCAATTTAAAAAATAAATATATTATATATATTTAATTGTATTTCATCTATACTGTGACAAAAGCTGTAAAACGTTTTTCACAAAAGCAGTAAAAAGTTTTTCGCAAAAGTGCGTTTTTGTGGGGTTTTAGGGCTTGTCAACGGCAAGGTCGTAGAGCCCATCAAAAGTGGTGAAAGTTTTTCACAAAAGTGGTGAAAGTTTTTCACAAAAGTGGTGAAAGTTTTTCACAAAAGTGGTGAAAGTTTTTCACAAAAGTGGTGAAAGT
>NNCF01129501.1:117733-168709 GCA_002313205.1 Laupala kohalensis
ATATATATATAACTTTATTCTTTCTCATACAGCCATTACTATCCAATGACGTTATCCATTAATATTAGCGGTTTCATAGTATTCTCGTGTGTCAGGACGTAACTATCAGCTCAACGATACCAAAAACTTTTGACTCGTAGAGGAAGTGATTACCGATAATTTTTACATGGTATCCCCTTTCCTAGAAGTAGGTATAGGGGTTGGCCGTGGATATGACGTCTTTTTTTTTGGTGGGGCTTTAGGGCTCACCAACATTGAGGTCATCAGAGCCCTTGCAGGCGGGGGAAAATGCAGTTTCGCACCATAAGGAAGAGCCATGACTCTTCCCTGTGTGAGGGACTCGCCGAATACCTGACCATAACCACTAAAAAACTCTCATGAATTCAATAAACATCTAAATACAAATATGAAAAGAAAAAAGTTGCCCAATACATTTATATCCAAAATTAAATAAATTCTGAAAATTATAATTTTTAAACTATGAAAAAGAAGAATGCTAATTTAAACCCTCCCGAGAAGTTGTGGGAGAAGCCCCGATCTACTTATAAAACTCAATAATTTATTAACATCCGTTTCATTTCCGAGAATTATTGGTATATCTGCAGCCAGACCAAAGTTTCTCCGTATTCCGATGTATTTTCTGCAATCAGTTAATAGGTGACGCACTGTTAGAGAAGAACTGCACATACGGGTTCATCAAGCTGCAAGAGATACCGATGAGTGAGAGGACAATGTCCTATGCGCTGGCGGGTCAGTAAAACCTCACGCCTGACTGACCTACAGGAAGTGCTCCACGACTTAACAGATGACTTGGTAAGTCGGAGCTTATTGCCTTCAACAGCCACCACTCAACGAGCCGCAAAGCCCCACAAAAAAAATCCACGCAATTCTTGAGGTACGCCGCCTTCACGGAAACGTCTGCTTCATTTCCTCTTACACCTACGTGCCCGTGAATCCAGCAAAACTTTTCCACAACTGATTTTCACGTCAGTTTTCATCAACAAAACGTCATTTTTCACAACTGATTTTCAATATTAATATTTTCATGTTTGGACAAAGCAATGCAGAATTGTTGACGTTGAGTACTTTGAAATGTTTTCAACAATGTACAGAAATTGCTCTGGTTGAAACGTACCCATCGCAAATTCTAATAATGAAACGGAAGTTAATCAATGCCCAGTGCTATGACATAATATAAATATGAAAAATCAATGCGTNAATGAAACGGAAGTTAATCAATGCCCAGTGCTATGACATAATATAAATATGAAAAATCAATGCGTGACTCATTGTTCTCAGTAGATAAAATAACAAAAAACAAATCAATGAATAAAAAACGCACCAGCACGTATCTCATTATGCTTCCCGTTCCGCAAATCTAACAGCTCACCTAAATATCGATTTTAAAATTAACTTTAAAAACAGTACTTTCATACAAAATTCCAATCCTCGTTTCACTCTCTCATGGGCGGATTTTCGTAAAACCTTTTCTTAGCATCGATAATTTTCAATAACTCGCTCTTCCCAACCCCCACATCGGATTTTTTATTATAGACCCCTCACTTCTAATAACTGTGGGGAGACCCCCAGGGGACTTACATCTAGTAAGTACGTGTTTGGCGAACACGGGGCCCCGAGCTGAGTCTGGCATCACTTCCACTTACTTGTGCCATGCTCCTTCCTTTCTCTTTCCTGACCTCCCTTGGTCACCTCTTGTTCTTTTCGATCCCGACGCTATTAAGGCTAGGGTATCTTTCATTTTCCTCATTCCTCTCATTTTTTTCCCTACCCCTCATTTTTTGTCCCCCCTCATGTTATGTACCTCCTATGATTTTAGCCCCTTCCTCGATTTGATGTGTTTTGTGAGATATGTTTTGGTGTGTTGTAGATCAGGAGGGTTTTTAGTGGGTAGGGTTGAATTATTCGACGAGNACCTATGATTTTAGCCCCTTCCTCGATTTGATGTGTTTTGTGAGATATGTTTTGGTGTGTTGTAGATCAGTAGGGTTTTTAGTGGGTAGGGTTGAATTATTCGACGAGTCCCACACGCGGGGAGAGTCATATTGGCTCTCCCTAGTGCGTAACTGCATTTTCCCTACCTGTACAAGTTTTTCGGGCTCCAACGACCTTTGATGTCGACATGAGCCGTAAAGCCCCACAAAACAAACAAAAAAACTGTGGGGAGTACAACAAAAATTACAGAAAAATACAATTACCACCATTGGATTTGTAATTTTGTTTTGCATATACAAGTGAAAAATTTGGTTATACGAATGAATATTATTTTTTAAAGCCAGAAATGTTTCAGAAAGCGTGATAATTTGGCGGTTCTTGCCGATACGCCGACTCCATTATTTTTTATACAATAAACTAAGAGTGACAAAAATAATTCTTATTCAGCGAATGATCAGTGTTGTGTTTGTGCCATTTATTAATTTCAATCTTCTACTTGCAAAATGTAATGAGTTATTTAATTTTTCCAAAACTGCTAAAAACGACCACACACATTATTAAGGAATAAAATTTATACGTCTCACTCAGAAAAATGTCCATCACATTACACTTGAATTAAAACGTTTAATACTATTTACTTAGCCTCCATCAAGTGTTAAATAAAACCATGTTTTGAATAAACGGCCAGCGGCGTATAATAGTTCCGCGCGCTGCTGCCAAAACGGTATTCAGTCGTCAGGCTGTGGGGTCCAGCCTATAAAAGCTATACCTGTCAATGGAGTGATACGCGTGTCTTATTCATCTCAGGTAAAACAAACCTACTCGCCCGGAGCCGCGTCGGTAGAATTTTCTCTTCCTAGGCAAATCATCGGCGGCAGCGAAGCTGCATCATTTCATTAAAACAGTAGTTAGATCTTACAATGCGACCAAATTTTACTATTTAAGGATGTCTTTAACCTTTGTTCAGTGCTCAAAACAAAATTTCCATGAAATTTGATGATTTTTTCCTTTTTTTTAAAAAAAGTTAGTCTATGTTCATCCTGGATGTCTAAACTATCTCTTTAGAGGGTAAATAGAGTCCTAATCGGAGTAGGCTTTCATCGAGCGCTCCGTGAGCGTGAATGTTTTATCTAGTGCATTACGCAAATTATCAACTGAATATGGAACGAAAATGTGCCCGGCGAGTACCTTAGGTATTTCACGCACTCTTCTGAGGTCTTTTAAAGATAACGAAAAGAAGAAACTACCGAAATTTAAAAATTAACTGTGAGATGAAGACAATTACCCAAGACAAAATGAATTCAAATGTAACCAATGGGCTCTAATGACCTCAATATTGACGAGCCCTAAAGCCCCACAAAAAAATGTAACCAATAAAATGAAGTATCAAGTCAGTCATACATTTGAGTTTTATTGAAATTGTATTAATTTGTCCATTATAATGCATCCATAATATAAAATTGAGCAAATGGTGAAGCATAACTAGAACACCGTCTTTTCCTTCGAAGGATGATCTATATATTTCATTTTTACAATTGAATAAATGTTTTAATTGTTATTCCCTGACCATTTCTCACCGTCTACTCCGCTCTAGCAATAATTGTCAGGACTTTATATTAGAAAAATTCATACATTATTCAATATACCTTACATTTTGTTTATGTAAGCAATATATTTTAAGCACCGCTAATGAAACTCAATCGACTGGAAACTGACCACAAATCAACAGACAGCACTTGGAAGAAATTAATTTTCGTAAATCTATCAAGAACAAAAGTTTTCATACAATGTAATAAATATTTGCAAACACGCCAAGTCCAATTCGAATTAAACAACACATGATAAGACGTCCTGGAGTAAAGCAAAATTAGTATTTGAAATTAAAGCAACTGCTGCTTCCATCTACTAGCCGAATAAGGTACCAATATAAAGGAGAAAACTAGGGAAACTGCCTCTCACCAGATTTCTCCACATTCTAAAAACACAAGGTAGGGAGGTCATTTGAAATTTCTCTAACACCCGTTACGAAATTAATTCCTTAGCCAATGATGTCCCATTTGTCATATTTTTTAATAATTAAAATATTTAAAAGTGCGTAACATAACTTTCACATATTTTTTTCTTGCACTATCAAATACAACTTTTCCGATACACTAATGTTACGTGAATTAAATAGATATCTAGATTATTTCACTCTAAGAAGTTGATAGCATATTCGTTCAACTTCGGCTTCTTGTTTCAAATTTTCTAACTTGAACTATATCAAATATGAATCAGTGAGGAGAATGTCTTCCAATGTTAGATTTGTAAATAGAAAAAACATTGTTTTTGAAAATAAACTAGAAGAATTTCCCACTATGTACTAGTGTACTTGTCATGGAGGAGAAATAGTGTCTATGATTATTGAAAACTACCACCACACCATCACCTAGAATAATTTACTAGTGGTCTCTAATGAATATTTTGCTGATCAAAGCACGTTCAATATATTCTCCACCAACATTTGAATGTTTAGCAAGTTTCGAAATTTTTATTTTATTTTTAAAGAGCTAATAACAAATCTCAACAAAGGCACTCAGAAGTTCATGAAAAATCAAAGACTTGACAAAAAAGCTAGCATTATGTGAACTCGCGATGACGAGGATTAAATCGCGAATTTTAGTCTAATTTTAGTTTAATTCATAGTTAGAAACAGTATGTTTACTTTAAATGTGCGTAGTTCATGTATTAAACAAGAAACTGAAAGAAGGGGAGAAATGTTATTATCTTTGAAATTTTTCCTAAATTTTTAAGAGGTGGTGATAGTAGATACGTTAAAATTCGTAACCAATAACCCCTATAAAAATATAGGAACAATTTCAGTACTTTAAAACTTTCACGCCAAGAAAGTTCGTGCAAACTGGAGTGTAAATTTAACGAGTTTTAACGGGCAACCCATTCGTCCAGAAAAAGGTTCCGAAGCACGTTATAGTTAATTTTGTCTTGGTTATTTTAGCATGAAAATACAATAAGTCTTGAGTACGTGCGTCCACAAGAAACAAATACCAATACTAAACGAGAACAAATTTCACAAATACGTTTCGTCTGAATCGCTAGGCACGGCCGGTTATAGGCGCGGTTTACAACGGAGTGGGGGTCAAGGGGGTCAAATCCCACAGAATGAGTTTCTAGGCGGAAAAGAGTTTACGATTTTCAAAGACGTTTTCGCATTTGAACGGTTTTTAATCAGTAATTAGTACTGCAGTATATTTGTAGAAACGATTTAGCAACGCATAGCGTGCCTTGATTGTGAGAGTAGGTGTCAATGTGCATGACGATACGCTCGTGGGAAGAGAGTCGTCTTCGGAGGTCCACGAGATACGAATGGCGGTTTGTGTTTTAGCGAAACGCTTTGCGATGTTATGCTGCTGCATTTGTTATCAAACGAGGGTTCTCATAAGCAGACTGCTGCCATGATGAGATAAATAGAAATCTTCCACATAAATTAAATTAATTTGAGACCAGTCCCTCGCTATTTGATCAGTATTATCTATTAAAGTTGGTAGTACATTGTTCAATGTAACAAGCCTGTGGCGGAAGAATGAACAACCACTGGATAGAACGCGACGTAACAATGAGGATGGAAGTACAAAATCTACTACACGAACGTGTGCCATCGTAACTCGACGTTGTGTATAAAGAGAAAATATTAGCAGTGTTTTCAGTCCCAGTCATATACAGCACTTGTACTTAAAGTTTCAAAAACCGCAGCTTCAGCGCCATCTCTTACCGGTAATTTTGTTCAGGGGCGCACCTAGGATTTATTCATGGGGGAGGGGGCTTGAGGAATGTGAACATGGCTTCATTGATGGGTCCAATAAGATATAAATGAAAACAATGGATAAAAACCTATAGATGCGATGTCTTATAACAGGCGATCGTAAGAGGTCAGTTGATGTAATGACAGAAAAGACAATTTAAATATACTGAGGAATGAAAAGTACACTTCCTTAATAAAAAAATGCTCTTTCTAGAATAATAACTTATAAGAAAAAATTCTACGATCGATTTAAGTAAATCACATCTTTCTTATCGTATTGTAGATTGTGTGATATATTGTGACTCAAACACATTATAAAAG
Organism: Laupala kohalensis; assembly: GCA_002313205.1. NCBI lineage: Eukaryota > Metazoa > Arthropoda > Insecta > Orthoptera > Trigonidiidae > Laupala > Laupala kohalensis. The sequence goes on from NNCF01129501.1 coordinate 123,807, forward strand.
ACTCATTTTCTTGAATGAATATTACGCATTGATTGTTGATTGCTATAGCAACGCTAGACAAGAATTTTCACCACTTTGTTCCTTAGACTTCTACCAATTCGTAATCAAGCGGAGACCATAAGATTATTCACTCTTCATATTTTACAATTTGCTCTAGACCATTATTATGAAATCATTGAGTTCTCAAGAATCGGAAATGAATTTGGAATAGCGGCAAAAAAACTGGAATCGAGATTAGAATTGGATCGAAAAAATATCTTTCATTATCATCAGTACTTCAAGTAATTGATCTACCAATTTAATCTTTTAGTATGGAAATTTTGTTAAACTTTTTGTATCGAAATTTTGTTTTTTAATGAAACTAGAAAATTACTGTACAATAATCACTATTAGTCTCCAGTAAAAACAAACCTGGAGGTTGATTAAATTAAATTAGAACTCATCAGTTGTGCGGTATTTGTTTGACAACCAGACTTCCCGCTTCCAAGAATGATTATTTTTTCACTCCCTTTACCATCCACATCAGCAATATTATTTGTACTAGTTTCTCTAAAATTATCGTTTAATGCCCGTTTCATGGTTAATTGTATTTTTAGAAAGTTTTACGACACATTACCTTCACGAAAAGAACGAACATTCCGGAGACAAGATTTACAGAGGCCCTGGTAGAGCGGAGCATTCGTGGCTGGAATCTGGGTTCGTCAAAAATTGCATAGTTTACGCTAAGTTGGAGAAATTGCATACATCAATTTTGATCATAAAATTATGCTCTATGTAGTTTCGATTTGGTACAGTGTTTTTTTTTCGTTCATAACAGAATCATTCTTTAGAATTTAAGAACCTCCCGTGGATGCGCCCATGATTTTATTCTTGCCCTTGAAAAATTAAAATGTACATAAAAAAGTTGAATAAAATTTTTGCATCTTTAATCAGAGCAAAAGTTTTGCATCTATTACTTTCCCCTTTCGCACCAAAAATTTTAAACATCTCCAAAGAAGGGCGTGACTGTACCGAACTGCTCATTAATTAACATTTAGATGACCTAAAATTACGATTTGCTTTAGAATTTTCATTTTTCTTCGAGGTTCGGATGTTTTCTGGAACGTACTATGCCCAAGAATATATTATTTTGTCATAACCCGCCCTAAAACATTTGTCTAACCGGCCACGGGTCGATACAGACTAACGGGATAGACTGAATGCTATTTCAACTAGTAGGCACGATGCGCACCTATTCAACTGATTTAAATACTTTGGGACATGCACACGAGTTTCATGGCAACCGTCCATGACCGATTTTCATGCAACGCGACTATTGGATTTTGCGAGTTCAAATAAAGCTAGAAATTTCAGTTCAAATAAAGCTAGAAGAAGCGATGGACAATTTACTTGGATTCTTGATTAGAGTTTACTTTTTTTATCTTTTTTTTTTATTATTATTTTTACAAAATCAGCGATTGTCCACTACCAGATCGCGGACCACTGATTGTCCACGAGAAATTTTATGTAGTTCGCAGAATAATCTTTGTATTACTTTCAACTTTTATTTATTATAAAACAGAAAAGTATGTTATAAGAAATGGGAGTTTCAAGAAACGGGGTTTCATTAGTGCACATTGTCGTACGAAACTTGTTTCATCGGTGCACAGCAACCAAAGTCTTCCTAATTTAAGGGAATTTTCCAAAATTAAATTACTTTGTCGGCTTCAGGGACACACAATACGGATAATTCCGTCGAAATTCTGCGATAGAAAATAGTAACTATTACAATAAAATTGTACAGAAACAGCATTACACAACCGCTGTACTTTATTCCTTTTTGTAAAATATATGCCACAGTAGTGCACATATATTGACAGTTATTGAAATTTCTTTCTCCAGGAATCATCACGAATGTTTGTTAATATTGAAAATTCTATGTCCTATTAAATGGTATAACTATTCCTGGAAAACTGTCATTTTTTTCCTTCCAATGGCGTTCAATTTACTAAAAGAAAATTTATTTTGCATGACCATGATCATATATATATGAAGGAACAAAATGACATTTTTCCAGGAATAGTTATACCATTTAATAGGACATAGAATTTTCAATATTAACAAACATTCGTGATGATTCCTGGAGAAAGAAATTTCAATAACTGTCAATATATGTGCACTACTGTGGCATATATTTTACAAAAAGGAATAAAGTACAGCGGTTGTGTAATGCTGTTTCTGTACAATTTTATTGTAATAGTTACTATTTTCTATCGCAGAATTTCGACGGAATTATCCGTATTGTGTGTCCCTGAAGCCGACAAAGTAATTTAATTTTGGAAAATTCCNATTAATTTTGGAAAATAAATTCTATACATAATTGTTTATTCTCCAATACTCCTATTATATGGATCAACTGATTAGAATGATAACTTACGCACATGCAATGCACATTGAGGTGTACTAGCAAGTTTATTTATGTGCACAAAACGCCTATGGTATTTTTAGAAATTTTGCCAACTTCTGCAAATTTTGTTTAGTGCAGTATCTTGGTACACTATGTTCAATGCTATATAAATTACGGGCCTCAAGAAATTTTTCAAGCATAAATAAAGGTATAATTTTTTATCACATACTACAATGTAGGCCAAGGATCGGCACCCTTTTACACCCGCAAGCCACAGTCAAACCTTCAATACCTCGTGGGTCGCATAGGTATCCAACGTAACTTTTTAAAATTGTTGAATACAAAGTAAATTTTATTATATATTGATTTATAATCTTATTGATGTATTAATTGATGTATAATTTTATTATACATTGTTATATAATCTAAATAATATTAATTAAATTTCGTTGACAATATTATAAGGTTTTAATAAGTTTCATCTATGATCCTAAATATTTCTACTATTCAATCGAATAAATAGTTAAGTAAAAATTTTGTAATGAAATAAATAACAAAAACTTGTTAATTTATCTGCAATTTCATTCTTGCATTTACCAGTCATTGAATATTACTTCTCTGTTTCATCCCAATCTTTTCCAAGATTTATTTATCTGAAAACGAGAGTGACGTTTATCCCACAGAGGTAAGAAATTCGAAGTAATTCAAAGACTGGGGCAACAAAGGGAATGGCGAAATGGAGAACTGGAGACTAACAGAGACATGCGTACACTCAACGTAGGAATTGATTTCCCAGGGTGTTTTTTTTTAACATCCATGTTGATCTTAATATACTGAAGAAAAACTAAGACAGTTACGTCCTTATGGATCGCATGCTGCTCGCGGGCTGCACTTTGCCGATCCCTGACGTAGACCGAATCCATCTTGGTTTTTTCAGAAAAGATAAACAAATTTTAAAGACATGTTGCTGTTTGGACAACAAATCGACACTTTCAGTTGCACAATTCGAAAATACATTTTCTTATCTTTATCAGAATAAGACAAGGAGAAACCAAATCTCAATTGAGGACTAATTGCCCTGAACATAGAAACTCTTCTCTATACTTCATGTCTCTAAACCACCCAGTCTCAAAAAGCAAACTACTCTCATTTTTAAACAACTTATAATATATCAACAACTTTCATAAGAGGCAACTACCAACCATCAGGTTTTGCTGAGATTTAACAGCAAAATAATTAATCTTGAATTCAGTGTTATTTATGATTTATCATCAATACTTTGTAAATATCTTTAGTTCAATAACAATAAGTACTTGTTTAATAACCTTGTGTTATTAATGCTAATTTGATGGTATTCTATTATCATTACACATAGCAAACTATTTTTATTATTCTTATGTTAGGAGAGCGCTGAAATGTTAAATCCATCTCTGCCTCAAGGCCCTTGATCGGCATTAATGGGATAAACCCTTGCGCTTCTGGAGAGTAAACTAGTTCATTGTCCTCCATTTGGTCATGTGCAGTTTGTAGCTGCTTTTTGAAAATAAATTTATATTCATTGATTAAGTGAATTCCCATTTCTGGCCCAACAAAAGATCTCTCTCCAATTTGTAATTTTTAATGCAAGGATCTTAGAAAGGTTGAGAAAGAAAGAAACACACTAACTGAACAATAAAATTTCCAACATGTCGATTTAAACAACAATTAACACATCATCTGTCATGATTACCTACATCATAAAAAAATATTATATTCCTTTAGAACAGCAAGCAGTCCCAAGGATATCCATGTTCAAAGAATTTGTTTGGGATTGGTCATTGTATGCAAGTAGTTACTCAACAAAGAGATCTCACAAATTTTTAATCTTAATGCCTCACAGCATTAAAATAATGAAATTTAGAAATTTTATTTCAATAACAGATAGCACAACTTTTACAGCAGTAAATTCCTACTAACTGAAATGTGATAAAATAAGAAAGCTCTTACTCTTTTAATTAAGATTTTACTCATTCCATACTTACAAAAAATAGCTCCTTTTCAATATTATGTTTCTTAGTCAAGTACCTAAAGTAGTATCAACAATGTACTTAATTAAGATCTTACTGTAAACCCTAATGAATACAACAGAGAAAGTTCCATTTTAACCCATTCACTAGTTCTTGAGTGATAAGAGCTTCAACTAAACTCAAGTAAAAGAGCTCCAAGTACAATTATTTTCTTCGTTGGATCAATAAGACGGAATGATTCAAGATACTGATATACGTGCACTTCACTAAAACTACAATACCACTAACATCAATGAAAAACATTTTTAAAATTTGAGGAAGCATATTAGAGCAAAACCACAAAATTCTCAAGTAAAACAATGCTCAGCTAGTTCTTAACAAAATAGTTCACAATTAATAATTTGTACGTAGCCTTCAATAGGCAGAACAAATTAACCTTCAACAATAGTTAGTAATGAACAAAAATGGTACACAACAGACATTGAGAAAACAAATTCATAATTTATTGTCAAAAAGCTGTTAAAACTGCATGGCTACATGAAGGACAAGAAACTTCGGAGACCATTCCATCAATGACATAATAAACAATTCTTGAAAAGAAATACACAAACAGGTCAAAGCTTAATAAAGGAATGTCATTAATTCTACCGTATACCGAAAACACAAATGACTGCGTAACTTTCATGCTTTTCTCCTGACACGGGTTTTAACAAAATCAAGTCAACATAAGTCGCATTTTCTTCCACTAATTCACGTGAAACAAAATTTTAACTGATCAACGCGCACAACCTCTTCACAAATCTTTATGCGGAAACCATGACACACATTCAGAGGCAAGGGTCGCTGACCTACGCCGACAGCCCAGCACGTTTAACCATTGGTCGACAGAAGCGAGACGGCGGGGTTTCAAACTGAGCATGCAAAACCGACACAACAATCGAACTTCAAAGAAGAGTTAGTAACATATAAAAGCTAACAGAAAATATTTTAACTAAAAGCACATAAATACAGTCAATACAAATGAAATATTATTAAAATAAAGGAAAGATTTCACGAAGAGTATGAAGAGATCTTAAGGGAGTAAAATGTAAATCTTACCTTCTTTCTCTACATTTGCCATTGTCTCTGCGTAGCACAGGCACGAACTGTGAAGAAGAAAATGAACGGCGGCGACGGCGGCGGCGTGGGGCACGAGTGTCCGCTGTGCCACTAGGAGAGAGCAAAGGATCGATTCAGATGCGACCTAGACCAACGAGGGGAGCAGGCAGGAATGGCGGAGGGGATGTTCCGGTCGTTGCGGAGGTCAGTGCAGGGAATGTCCGCCCGCACTGCCGTTATATCTGCAACACACCTACTCGCCAACACTAGAATCATTGGAACAGTTCAATCCTAACTACGAAATACAAACTAAACCCTGACGAAAAGACTACTTCCGAAACAAAAATAGCTTAGTCTATTCACAGCTACATATATTTCAACTAATCCAGAAATCAAAGAAAAATTGACTCTTTTCGTCCACATTTTATTCACAGGAATATAAAAGCACCTAATTGTGCTGCTGCACAGTATGTGTGTACACACACTTCAGATAGAAATGCTATCATCCTCTTTCCCAGCAGATTTCTTAAACGTGAGCCACAATACAAGAAGAGAAACTATAAGGAAAATAGGATCTATCAAAAGTGTGAATTAATGTACTGCTCTTTGTCACTACAGTAAATACAATACATTTCATCCAAATATCCCATCATCTTTTTCTACAAGTTAGGAAGGTATATTGAAAAATATTTTACATACTGTAATACTGTCCTGATAACTGTAATGGCTGTAAGTGATTCCTAACTAATTATCACATTTAAATGTAAAATGGAAACATAATGTTAATGTGTGCCTTTCAGGTGACATTCATTTATATTAAAAATGGTTCTCCATAACTTTTTGACATATTTCAAAGGTGGTAATAAAACTCCAGACAACTAAAATCTATATGCAAGACTAATAAAAGAATTACAATAATTCAAGAGGGACAATTGTAAGACATTGAAAATTTGTACCAAAAGTGACAAATTATGTAAATAATAAACACCATAGCAAAAAAAATTGAAACTAAAATCTCTAGAATATGAAGGTAAAAATATTTATATACTAAGGTGTGAACATAATTGTTTGAAAACAAAAGAGAATTATGTTACTTCCAAAAGAATTTTTTTTCAAAGTTCTCCAGTGGTGAATTGAATGTACATGATAACCCATAGGTCATCAGTCTAAATAAATATTGGCATTTTTTTAAACAATAATACAAAATGAATAGAGGTGATTTAAATTGTCATTTTATATATTTTCTGGGCTCTTATAAGAAATCTAAAAACCACAACACATTCTTTGTCAAAACTAGTAGTAAATGTAGTAATGTTTCTAAAAAATTCATACTGAGCCACACAAATTTTTCCCCCAAAAAGTTTTTTTGTTCTAAAGCCTATGATTTGGTGCATGTATTTATGAAAAAAAAAAACATTATTTACAGAGATCAAGCTGGGGGTAAGATACTGAAATTCATGATGACAACTAATTCACAAGGAACAACCAAGGACAATAATGAAGGAAACACTTACTGAGAGGACACAGCTTATCTTTTGATCACTTTCACAATCCACTTTTCATACAAATATTCCTTGTGAATTAGTTGTCAGATTTTTGTTTCTCTCCTTTTCATACAAAATAATATCTAAAGCACAAAATGTAACTATTACTCAAAATGGAACATGTTCTCCAGCATAGATCCAACAGCCTCTGATCAAATAAATTTATTGGCAAAAAATTTTAGGGTTGCATTTAACTTATTTAACATGCAAAAGAAAGGGATTATCCCATCAACTGCGATCAAAGGATCCACAGGCAGTGTCGAATTTAATATATATAAATGAAGCCACTTCTCCCTGAAGACAAAACAGAAAACCCAGCCAGGATGGGGCTACAAAAAAGAAATCACCCAACTGCATCAACAATGAGTACACATGAAAATAAACCATTATGAATAATAAGAAATAATAAAGGCACATATGAAAAGGACGTGTAATTTAATTAGTATTATAAGTACAAAAGCAACGGAATGATAAAGTACAAGAGGACTTAACAATATTTAAAATTAACTCTAGAATTATTAAAGAAAAAAAAAAATTTTTTTGTGGGGCTTTAGGGCCGTATACCATGAGAAATTGAAACAAATTATTAGTATCATTAAATTCTTTAACATTATAAAACCAGTGACATGAGATCCATGGATTTGAAGAGATGCAATTAAATAATATCTTGTACATCTCTGGGAAGGGAATTATACAAAATGATTTGTATACAGATTCTTATGAAATAATACTGTCCTTTTCGGCAAGGAATGGTTGAAAACCTATGGCGATGAATGAGCCATATTAAGAGTGTAGAGTTTATAAATAAGACAGTTTCTAGTAAAGCAAGGGTGGGATTTAAGTAATTCATTCTTAAAGAATGTAACAGTTTCATAAATATAAATGCAAGGAAGATTATAATATTTCATTTCCTACAAAAAAATGTTTATATGGATTTCAGGGGAGAGACTTTCTTACTATCTTAACTATTCTCTTATATATTAAGAATTGCCTGTAATAATTAACTTTACTGCTTGCCACAAGCATACAGAATACTACATAAACTTGTACATCAGTTGTTGATGCCAGAGCAAGAACTTCATGAGTAACAATATAGTCATATGCGGTTTGTAAATGCTTTTTTTTATGGGGCCCTCAATGGCACACCTATGTATTTCTTCATTTAAGCAGACAGTTTTCAAATTACAAATAGTAAAATTTTGTGAAAAATTCTACATAACAATATTACCTATATGTAACCTACCTTCACAGAGTTGTTTATAATAACTAGAAATCATTGACTAATACATCTGAATAGTTTATGCTTAAAAATAATTATATCATGTGATCCCAACAACAAAAATAAATAGAAAATTTGCAAAACAATAAACAAAAAATAAATGAAGATTTTCCACTTATGGATACATTTAGAATAAAATCCTTACTTAATTATTATCTACTCCTATAAACTGTCAATAGTTAGAAAGTTTCTGAAGAAAGTTGTGTCATTCCAAGAAAAATTAGGTATTAATTCAATGACAAATTTATACACAAGGAATTCATAAAAGACCAATTATTGGGAATTAGTGGGGGCAAATTCTAACAAGAAAATTGTACAAAAATTTGGTCAAACAATACAACAGTACTTCTAAAACACAACCTACTAATAAAGCTCATAATAATGACATCAATATTATAATCAACATTTCAAGAAAAATAACCCTAAGTTATAATAAGAAACCTCTTAAAATATTCTAACACTTTCCTAATATACTATATATACTAATATTAATAATCAATGTTAACAAGATATTCTCTAGCATCAGAAAATGTATGATATAAAAAGGAACAAAGTATACAGTTTAATAAATTAAACAACCACAAGACAGTTCTCAACATTAGCAAATCATTCTTGAAGTTATATTTTATACTACAAAAGTATTTTATGATAAAAAAAGAAGAATGAGTTTCCCCCAATTCACAAGATACTTGAAGAAGATAATGACCTCCATCAATGAAATTAATTTTACAATATCCAAAAAACATTCCACTTTGTGGCCATATTTCATCAATTATTGACTTAAGAGATTCAAAATGGATATGATTACTCTCACTAGTTCAGAAAAAAGCTGTAAATGCATACCATGTAGTCTGACAAACAGCACAGACACCTTTATCTTTACACACTCCAATAGTAACAAAGTTCACTAAAACTAATTATTTTTCTGAAATTTAAGTTAATTGATGGATATATATTGAGAAATAGGCCTGATATTTGATCCTTGCACAGAATTAAATAACAATTGTAAATAATCTTAGAAATGTTTGAGTTCCAAAATCATATATAGTGATTTAAAAAAATACAAGTCCTGGGAATCAGAAAATAATTTAGAACGGGCATATTTCAAACCATTTCACTGAAAGTCAAAAATTCCAACGATATTCCACAACCATAAAAAACTCAAGACCAACGGTAAGGTTTCAAATGACAAAGAGTAGTTCCAAAGATACACCATAACAGAACTACAATTGAGAAAATTCCAAGTAATAATACAGGATAGACTAAATGTACTTCGTAGCGATACAATTATGCAGTCAAATGAAGTGTGAAAGAATACAATAACACAATACGACCCCAAGTACGAAGTAGATAGTAACTGTATTCGACAAAGCTTTCTTTCGCGCCATAATACGATACACAAAGCAAAGTGTGTATCAACGAAGCGATGAACCTCAATGAAGCTATTTCTACATATCTAAGATTTCAATATCCTTACCTCGAGAACACTAATGCCGTTTCGAAGAGACAAAACAGCGTGCAGTCTTCTTACACATTCAAACACAGCAGCGCCAAGCAGTCCGCCCAAGCTCGTGTAATGCCACCGTTCTCGCACCGATTTGCACCGACACAACGACCTCGGTTTATAAAGCTCACAAGGAGTACATCGCGCTTCTTCCGCCAAACAAAAACACGAGTCGCCATTGGTGAATTCAAATGTAAATTCAATTTTTATTGGTTGATCAATTCTGCGTTGGCGGGTCTTTTCAAAGAACCTGCAACGATTGAAATTCAAGTTACTGGAACATCATTCCCATATTTAGAGAGATAAATCAAAGCCATCTCCATTAACATTGGTAATGTTAGTGGCCTAGTGGCCACAATTGTCACCACTCCACTGAATGATAAAAGTACTCGTAGATCGGAGACAGATTATGATCGGAGATCGACTGAACTGAATCTTACCAGAAATCTATCATAAATTGACTTTTCGTAATAGTACAACGAACAGTTAACATGCAAGAATAATTCATTTGATATATTTTCCGATTCAAAAGAACATAGTATGGTATATCGCGTTGATCTTGATTAATTGCTGCGTTGAGATGAAGAAAAAGAGAACAATACAACAGTAATTCACAAAAATAATATTATAAGTGTCTAATAAGAAGTTAATTCGTATAATTTTGTAAATATATTATACTATTGTAATATACTTAAAAATTGATTATTTTCGTACAAGAGTTCAAGTTATTGAAAATTTATTTACACTCGAGGAAAGTAATGTAAAGCAAGAAGTGTATTCAAACCAAGTAATTTTTTTTTTTAAATCCCATGTACTCTAGCACATATAAAGCTGACCGCGACTCTCTAATTGAAGCAGTCAATGACATGCAATGACTGACAGCTCAGTCAAAATAGACACAAACAAGGTGGAAGCAAAATAAATTTGGGTGGAGATGAAATTTCCTCCATACCTGAAAGTCTACATTTCAAATGAAATTTGATAAGTACTCATCGATCCCATATACGCGCTAAAAATATATTCGAGGTCAATGGACCAGAAAAACGTATTTTTGCAATATCTCACGAATGATACCAGATATTGTAAATATGGTGAGAATACATTATACCGATAATAAAATTTTATACTAAAACTGCTCGTGTGTAACTTTTCCAAAGCATCATTTATGACTAAGCCCGTTTTAAGAGATAATCTGTAGCACGCCTTATGTCATAGCGTGGGAACACGCTCGCAGACTCCGAAAACTAAATTCGCACTTGTATTCATGGTTAATAACATAGTTACAATATTTGTTTTGAAAATAATTAGCAACGTTTTATAATTGATGGTACGAATTTGCAATTGAAAGTTTATCAGAATAATTCATTTTAGTGAAAAATTAGGTCATAAAGTTAATGACACGATTCTAATACATTTCGAAACTAACGACGGGGAGAGTAAAACAAGATCTTTCATGTTCAGCTTGAAAAATTCTTCGAGTATGATTTAGATTCTTTGCATCCTCACTCTTCGGTATTATTAGAATTTGTAAAACACCACATCGATGTGTTTAGAATACGTGAAAATAGTCCTCATGCTTTCGATGAGTAAATAGCACAAATGTTACCTAAATCATCGATGGAGGAGTATAAAAGAAATTTTAACTCACAGACACTATAAGAAAGTGTAGTAACATCCCTTTGTATAGAGCAGAGTTTTCCAAACTGTTCCGCGAAACACCAGTGTTCCGTAGGTGTTCCGAAAAAAACCCTAATTAATCCCACCCCTGCTTTAGAAGAAATAGTCTAGTTCACGAACACAACACTCGTAATAAGGCTAATATTCATCGTCCTGGCGTGTCAACAACTCTTTGCCAAAGAGGTCCTTATCATTCAGGAATAATTTGTTTTAATTCCCTTCCCCAAAATCTAAAATGTATAAATAAATTAAATATATTTAAATCCGCGGTTAAAAGCTTTTTATTGTGCTATTGTGTATATAATGTGAAAGAATTTACAAGATTTTAATAAATGAAGTTAATGAGAGTTTCAGTTTCCTAATAAATGTTGTTTTCCACATGACTTCGGATGATGTGGATGATGTAAATACCTCTTATACTTTATAACGCCATTGTTATAGTACTCTAGATACTGATTAAATTCATTTTTCATGCATATTGATTTTGCTCCCTTTGTTTATTAATAGTTTATTTCTAACTGTACGCAAAACCTTGGCACGGTTGTGTACATTATCTCTGTAGCCCTATCCCGGCCCGGGTTTTCCTCTGGGTAGCGGCGGATTTTCCTTGGGCGGGAATGTCATTAATACTTTTGTTTTATTAATCTCGAATTTTTACTGCACTAATGTCTACAATTTATTTTGAATGATATATGAATAACAGTAGGTATTTATTAAATAATTTCTTTTGTAAATGTTAAATCCGTCACTGCCCAAGGGCCCTTGATCGGAATTGATGGGATGGTCCCTTGCTTGTCTCCGAAGTGTAACTTAGTTTATTGCCCCCCACGTGGTCATACGTAGTTTGCAGTTGCTTTTTTGACAATAAAGTTTATTATTATTTAGTGCAGTGCAAATTTCACATTTTTTCGGAAATATAACACATCGCGATCATGTACGCGTTTTATATGTTATGGTTAGGTCATGTTATAAATCCTTTGAAGGACTTGATGATATCGCAAACCGGAATTTTTTCCAGAATATGAATTTATTCATAGCATACTGAGAAAGCTTCAATACTAAAAATGTATCAAAAATTCATCAATGAAGCACGACATCGAACGCTGTTACAGGTTAGATGGCAACTTATGAAAATTTCAGAAGTCGATGATTCCACACCCTTTGTGTTTCGCTTGAAATTTTAAATATTTTGAAAACAGTGATGTGTTAGTACTGATACATATATACTTATATATTAGAATTGTGTTTATTTTATATTCCACTAATACAGTAAGTTTGAGACATTTTAATTTTGTAAAATGTAATACAAAATTATTAATTGTAAGTTTACGTAAAACTAATTTTTAATTGTTGTTTTTTCTTTTTCAGAATATAAATATTGTAAAACTAATTATGGATATTTAGTTAAAGAGAGGAACTTTTAAAAAAATGTTTCTACTGCTACTGAAATATCTACTGCCGAAGAAAAGAATGAATTACCCATTGAACCTGCAACTTCTTCAAAAACTAACTAAAGAACAAGTATTACCTTCAAACAGACGAAAAAGAAAATAATATGACAGTTATTTAAATTTTGGATTTACGTCTACTGGTCGCCAGAAGCCCCCGATGCAATGTGCGTTTTATGCTATATGACACTCACAAATAGTTCTTAAGCTCCTGTTAAACTTCGTAGACACTTGGAAACGGTACACGCTGCTTGCAAAAAAAAACGTAGTGAATTTTTTCAAAAGGAATCGTGAATCATTAAAAAAATCTAAACTTCAAATTATTACAATGGCTAAAACAAAATGAAAGTGCAACAGAGGCATGTTATTGTGTGAGTTACCTCATTGTCTTTAAGGATGAAGCTTATTCAATCGGAGAAACTCTTAAGTCTTGCGTGAAAGACATTGTGACGTGTGATTTAAGAACAAGTAGCCAAAAAAGTAGATGCTGTACAACTATCAAATAATACTACTTCCCGACGCATCAAAGACATTACCACTGACATAGAAAAATAACTAATTCGACGACTTGAACCTTGAAGCTCATTTGCTTTACAAATGGATGAATCCGCTGGTTGCAGAACTGGCTGTACTTCTAGTTTTTGTTAGATGCGTATTTGAAAAAATAATACTGAAGAAGATTTACTTATATGTGCATATCTACACGAAAAAGCGACAGGAGAAGATATGTATTAATGAATACTTATTCAACTGTATTAATGAATACTTATTTATTTTATTTAATGTCTTATGGCGAGGTTCGGGACTATTGGCCCGCTCTCCCATCTAACCGTGACTTGGGTAAGGGAATTGGTAAGGAGAGATGAATATTTCATAAAATAACAAATAGAAAATGTATTGATATACGCACAGATGGTGCTCGATCTACGGTAGGGAAGATAGAGGGAGTTACGGTTCGTCTACTTCAAGCAGGCCCGTCGAGAGGGAGCAGCTACAGGCCCAGACCCCGAAAGGGACCCAGCGCATCATTTCTAAAAGATGACAATTAAATTTAAATCCCTCTGAACCATCTAAATTCAATTGCATCCCTCGAGAAAATAAATTAAATACCTTACATCATAATGTTCATTCGCTTTCCAACAAAGTAATAGATATCGAAATTCTTTTACTAGACAATCCATTTAATTTATTATGTCTATCAGAGCATTGGCCTTCGGTTAATGACATAAAAATAAATTTTTCCAAATTAATCTTTAATTAGTTTTTACTGTTGACAAAATTTCAATTCTCACGGCGGTACATGTATCTACGTTAGAAATGACATTTTATCCTTTCCACTGTTAGGTTACGAGAAATTCTGCTTGGATGGTATTTTCTAACTCTCTGCAATTCATTTGACTGATAAAGGCATCGTAGTTTTGTGTATTTACAGACCTCAATCAGATCTTGAAATATTTTTTCTGAATTTCGAAATCGTATTAAAACGATGAACATAGAAATATACGAAATCTATTGTTATCTGTGGCGATATCAACAATGACTTCCTCAGTGAATCGAATTTCGCGCAAAATCCCAAGAATCAGCTCTATAATCTAATCATTTCCTTCAATCTTCTTACTACGATAATCAATCCCACTCGCGTCTCTGGTTCATCCCAAACATTGCCGGACCAAATAATTGTCAACAATAGACTCAAATATACTTCTCAAGTATTTAAACCGGGGTATAGCGACCACGTTGCCCAAATATTAACTATTGAAGATAAATTAAAATCACAAGATTACTAGACAGTTCGACGAAGAAAATATAACAATTTTTAAAAACGTTTTACATCAGGGATGACGTGTATAATTGTGAAAACACCAACGATAAATTCAACGTTTCTTTTCTGAATATTCTTGAAGTATTACAACTCTTGATTTCCTATAAAACGCAAGATAGTTAAAGTAAACAATCACAATCGATATATAACTCAAGGGATATATCTTCAAAAAACAAACGTCATTTATATTATCTTTCAAAACTCAATAACCAACCACCCGAATTTCATTATTATTTCCGTAAATATAAATCCATTCTCAGAAAAGTTGTCTGTGCAGTTAAAGTAATGGAAAATGACAGACATAATAGAATCGAACAACCGGACTAATACTATGTGGAATATTATAAAGAATTACACATCCCCTTCAGAGAATCGCCAAGAAAAAAATTCTCTATTAGACGATGGCAAAATTGAATCAAATCCAAAGGACATCGCAAATTTGTTTAATTCTTATTTCTCAAAAATAGGTAAAATATCGAAATCATTAACTCAAAACCAATGTCCACCAAATACATCCACATACGTAACGCATTCTATGTACCCCTCCAAGAATAATTCTAGTGAAGTTATGAGTGTCATCAGTTCTTTAAAAAATAAATTTTCAGCGGGGATAGATGATACACATGAATTTATAGTAATATCTTCCTCTCACGTTATATTAAATCCACTTACTCATATTTTCAATAGCTCCTAGTCAGAAGGTGTGTTTCCTGACGTATTTAAAAAAGCTAAAGTGAAACCATTACATAAGAAAGGAAATAAACGTTATGTTGGAAACTATCGACCAATATCACTATTGCCAACTTTCTCAAAAATCCTGGAACAACTTTCATATAGGAGACTTTTAGACTTCTTATCGCATAATAATATTCTTTCAAACAATCAGCACGGTCTCAGAAAATCCCTTTCAACTAACGGCGCCATATTTTCTTTTCTAAATGATGTAACCAATTNTTTTAAATCCACTCATATTTTCAATAGCTCCTTGTCAGAAGGTGTGTTCGCTGACGTATTTAAAAAAGCTAAAGTGAAACCATTACATGAGAAAGGAAATAAACGTGTTGGAAACCATAGACCCATATCACTATTACCAACTTTCTAAAAAATCCTGGAAAAACTCTTCAATAAGAGACTTTTAGACTTCTTATCACATAATAATATTCAACTAACACCGACATATTTTCTTTTCTAAATGATGTAACCAATTCTCTTGACCGTGGAGATAATCCACAAATAAATTAAAATATAAATATTACCTCCCAGAAACAAAGCCACTTACTAGTAGAGTTCCTCAAGGTTCTATTTTAGGACCTATCCTCTTTTTATTGTATGTCAACCACGTCCAACTGCAAAATGGTTCTCTTTGGTGATGACACAAGTCTACTATGGAAACATGTCAATGCGCAAAGCTCTATCTAACCTCTCGTCTGGCTTTCATTCAAATCGTTTCATCGTTAATGCTGATAAAACAGTATCCATGTCATTTCGCAATAGTGTAACGAAATCTCTTCCTCCTACATCCCTTTCTATAAACCCAAATAAAATCAGATAACAAAAAATTTTAGGGCTTCATATTCAGGACGACCTCAAATGGAATTGCCATATTGATGATTTGAATTTCAAACTATGCTATGCATTCCGAATTTTAGCCAACATCGTTAGTCAACACGTTTTTCGCTGTGTATATTGCAAATATATATATTCTCTTTTACGGTACGGCATTATCTTCTGGGGCCAATCCACTCAGAGCACTCAAACTTTTAGAATCCAAAAGAGAATAATTCGGATTATATGTAAATCCTACATCCGAATTGCATGTAAATCTTTATTTAGAGAATGAAATATTCTCCCTCTCCCTTGCATATACATTTAAGAAGTAGTCGTGTTTGTTAAGACAGAACTATTAAAAACCCACCCTTGGTTTCGAAGAAATAGTCTAGTTCACGAACACAACACTCGCAATAAGGTTAATATTCATAGTCCTGGCGTGTCAACTCTTTGCCAAAGATTCCCTTATCATTCAGGAATAATTTTCTTTAATTCCCTTCCCCAAAATCTAAAATATATAAATAAATTGAATTTCTTTAAATCCGCGGTTAAAAGCTTTTTTATTTGCTATTGCTTCTAAAATGTGAAAGAACTTACAAGATTTTAACAAATGAAGTTAATGAGTTTCAATTTCCTAATAAATGTTGTTTTCCACATGAGTTCGGATGACGTAAGTGATGTTAATATCTCTTATCACGCCATTGTCATTGTACTCTGAATACGGATTAAATTCATTTTTCACTCATGTTGATTTTGCAGGCGGATTTTCCTTGGGTGGGAATGTCATTAATACTTTTGTTTTATTAATCTCGAATTTTTACTACACTAATATCTACAATTTATTTTGAATAATATATGGATAACTGTAGGTATTTATTAAATAATTTCTTTTGTCAGTATTAAATCCGCCACTGCCCAAGGGCCCTTGATCGGAATTGATTGGATGGTCCCTTGCTTGTCTCCGGAGAGTAACTTTGTTTATTGCCTTCCACGTGGTCATACGCAGTTTGCAGTTGCTTTTTTGACAATAAAGTTTATTTATATTTAAAGTTTATTGAAGATTGTCTTTTTCATGTGCATATTTTTACTTTCAAATAGCCTCTATAAAGAACCTTATAAATTGCTTCACAGGATTCAGGAATAGTTAGGCCGAGTTCCTGGGGTGATATGATGGTTGAAAATTTTAGATCCACAACACTTCTATCAGTTGCTAGAAACCTCAGCATTGGTGTCAACCGGTCGTGTGGAGAAATCGCATTTCTCATCACATATTTTTCTCAATCAATGTTGCAACCGATGTTAGAAGTTGTAAATACATATTCTCGTCCAGTTTTGGGTAGTTGTACTAATCTTTTGGTGGTACCTTCAATACTTATAGGAAGTTGACTTGTGAATATGCGTGTCTTCTCAGCAACTACTCTTTACACCACATTTCATGTTTTTCCTTTATTTCTTGTTGACTCTTCATCACTTCATCACTGATGCTTGTCGGTCTGGCTATATCGTGTTGCGACGTAACTTTTTTTTTCTTGGGGCTTTAGCGCTCGTCGAGGTCATTAGAGCCCTTCCGGCGTATCTGACAGGTCTGCCGGAACGTGTATGATTCTTTCCGCCAATATGTATTCAAAAGAATATATTTCGTACAACATTTATTAAAAAGAAAATACATCTTGTACTTCATTTTATTTTAGACAGTAGATGGCATCTAAACTGGCAAAAGTATTTTCTTTTGAATAAGTTTGCCCCTTAATTATTTCACTGTCTTCCTCAGTTGTCTTTTCTGATCTTTCAAACATAGCATTATCTTACTTCCTGTCCCATCTAGCCTTATATCTTGAAATCACGGAAAGTCTGTTTTAGTGTGTCTAGACACTGTTGTGCTGACATTTCGTGAATTGCATATTCTCGTCCCAACCTGCCATAGTATTCAAATGGTTTGAGTCAAAATAGGACACATGATTAAAACAAGCGTATCAGTAGAAGATTGCTCCAGTAGTGTAAGATACACTGGACATTTTTAATTATTGATTATTTTTTTTTTAGTTTTTCAAGTTAAGAAATGAATCATGGATTTCGTCTTCGTGTCTTGATGTCTTTTGCAGCAAGCTGCTAATTCTATTGAACCCACCAGTTTTGTAAGCGAAAAGCAATGTACACTGTACATGGATTTCTCTATATTAATGAAAGACTGCTCTTCGAGTTACTGCCGGACCATATCCGAGAAAGGGAAATACAACTTGTATTCCTGAAATCTTAGGGAATAAGACAAAATTAAGAATCAAATGTCATTTGAAAATCATGGCAAATTGTGCAGTTTTTCAACACATTTGTTAGGGAGGGTATTGAAAATTTTATTACCAAGGTAAAGAGCGCATATATAAGGAAAGGGTTAATCATGAGACCCTATTTGAAGAGACAGTCTATTTGAAAGATTGTCTATTTCTTTTGATCCAACGGACATTGTCGTCAAGAGGGACACTTTCGTTAGCAGGGTTATTTTCATTAGTTATAGCCCCACCCATGGCTCAGATGGTAGTGTTGTCGCTTCTCACCAAGTTATCCCGGGTTCGATTCCCGGTGGGGCCAGAAAATTTGTAGTTTTTCACATTAATGTTCCAGTTCACATAACTGACAAGCCAACCTTCCTTCCTCTATCCACCTCCTCCTAGTAATAACTAACTACTAACCTTGTTGGTCAAGTTGTTGGTAAACCCAGCTAACCAGCCCACCTACTAACAATGACCTATCACCCAACTCCTGCCTCCTATCGCCCCATGTAGATAAGCTTCAATAGCACGCTACATTTCCCATTTAGAAATGCAACAAAACAAAAAAACATTATTTGGGGGATACTAATTTCTTAACTCTGTAATGTCTAGTTTTTTCATAAATGCATATATTATATATTACATGTTTTTCGGTCACTTGTTGGGAGCAGAAATTATATTGTTAAGTTATGTATTTATCTATTTCAAGAAGCACGTAAATTTTGTCATTATTCCTAATTTCAGGGCTTTTAAATATCCAGTTATTTTGACAAAAGCAAATATATAGACACGGTAACGAAATTAGAGCGTGACATACCTGGAGCAAGATTAAGGTTTTGAAAATGATGTTGGTTTTCTTTTAAAAAAATTATTGTAAAAAATGCTTATGACCATTTTGGGGATACTAAACTAAATTACTCTCCGGAAACAAGCAAGGGACCATCTCATCACTTTCGATCAAGGGTCCGAGAACAGTGGCGGATTTAAAACAAAAAAATTAATAAAATACGTAGTTATCCAATTATGATTCAAAAATGAATCGTGCAGTGATAATTCGAAATTAATAATAACCAAAGTCTTAAATGACATTTCCTCCTGTGGAAAATCCGGCACTCACCGGAGGAAAGCCGGAGAAAAACACAGGTCAAGATGAAACTACAGGGATAATGTACACAACCGCGCGAAGGTTGCGTACAGTTAGAAATAAACTATTAATATAATAAATAGATAGTTTCAACAACAAAAAACGCATGGCAAAAAACATTAATCAGTATCTAGAATTTTATATAGACAAGACATAACCCATGCAGAGTCATCACTTATACTAGCTTAAATCTATCCCTGCCATGCCCCCTGGGTGGAAGACCTCTCTTCATACAGCCTCTCTTTGTAGTGTGAACAATTTTAGACTTTGATTCACTCGCCCTGACAATTGAGAATTTAACATGGATTCCCTCAGTTGATTAAGATAAGTCCCATAAGATAAATTATAATAATAAATAATAATAACTCATAATAATACATAATAATAGCGCATAATAATTTCCTAACAAGAAAATTTCTCGACTACGACCCAATTTTACTTCCAGGTTGGCGAATAAGCCCACCCTAGCTACCTGTTGAACAGGGAAAATACAATTGCACAACTAAAATAATAATTATGCCGTTATTGCGTGGCGGGGTTCGGGTCATCATGCCCGCTTTTCCGCCTAAGCACTTACATTATATACATAATCCATAGGATAATAAACAGGAAACAATACAAATAATTTTTTACAATTAAAATTACATTATTATATTACAAATATAATAAGATACAAATATAACAACTTCAACTACGATTTAAATTACAAATACAAAAACATCGTGATGCAACGACTAATAGAACCAGAACAGAACAACGCTAATACATAACTACACTCCAACTAACAATGCTATTTTTAATACTAATAATATTTTGATCCAAATTTGTACAAAAGTTTCTTCATGAAAAACATATAAAACTTTTAAAATACAAGACAAACTAGATTAGATGTAATAAAAGTAAAAACTGAAATAATACATCTTAAGAGTAATTATAAAAGAATTGGTGTTAAATGTGGCTTACCCTACACAAATCATTAATGATTTCATTTTATATATTCCGAATTTGACTTAATTTTTTTAGTGAACACTTTTCTTATATTCTGCTATTGAAATAAATGTCTCAAATTAGTTTTGTAAACTTTAATAATTCAGAAGAGGATAGTTCGGATAATTTGTAAATCTCACCTCCGAAACTCTTGTAAACCTTTATTCAAGGAATTAAATATCTTAACACTTCCCTGCATTTATATTTATGAAACAGTCGTGTTTGTTAAGACCGAATTACTGAAGTGCCACCCTTGCTTCACACGAAACAGTCTCGTTCACGAACACAATACTCGCAATAGTAATAAAATTCATCGCCCTAGAGTGTCAACCACTCTTTGCCAAAAAGGACCTTATTCGGGAATCGTTCTATATAATTCCCTGCCCAAGAATATGAAAGATATTATGAAATTGAATCTCTTCAAATCGGCGGTTAAAAACTACCTCCTGCACCAGTGCTTCTACACTGTAAAAGAATTTATTGATTTAAGTAAAATTTAAATCCGTCTTGTACTTCATCACGCCATTGCAGAAGTACTTTTAAAATAAATTTTATAACAATTTCAAAAACTATTTTCTAGCATGATTGTGTTGTTTTATGGCTCATATTTATTTAGTTTTGTGTGTACACAACTTTGTGACGGTTGTGTACATTAATTCCGTAGTCCCATCCTGGCCTGGGTTTTTCTCCGTTTTTCCTTCGGGTAGAGGCGGAATTCTTATACAGGTTCTCTAGGTTTCGGTTTGGGGCGTGTTTATTGTAACAATAAATCGTGAATTTAGTGTTATTTTCAATTCGTATGATTTATAAACACTATACTCAGAATAATAATAATTTGTACATGTACATTTTTTTGCGTTAAATTACAAACATATTGACATTCTATTAGCATTCTAACTCACAGCTAACTTTTTATCTCATCTAGGAATCTTTGCTGAAATATTTGAATCCGCTTCTGCCTTAGGACCCTTGATCGGAATTGATGGGATGGTCCCTTGCTTGCTTCCGGAGAGTAAATTAGTTTATTGTCCTCCATGTGGTCATACGCAGTTTGTACTGTTTTGCTTGACAATAAATTTATTTATTTATTTATTTAATTACTGTTTCCAGCATATCTTTTTGCGGCAACAATGAAAGATTTATTTGGAAAACTTGTACGATTGTTTGGGATGGTGCATCATTTTTGTTTGTCGAAATGTAGAATAATTAAGTATAATAACGTTATCTATTAAGTATGAAGGGGAACCGAAATTGATAATTTTTAAGAAGAGACAGAGACAATGAAACATGCGCCAGTGGTCTAATGTAAGGACTTAATTAGATTCATTACGGAAGAATTACGTTAAAGAATTCTAAATTATAAGCTAACGAATTATAATGTTAGTAGATTTGTATTTATGGTCATATAAATCAAAAAGATATGCAGTTAAGTTTATGTTTCTTAATTTTATATAAAATAAATAAAATAAAATTACAATTTCTAAATATTTAAGTTAAATTATTGACAACAAGTCCCTTTCTAGACTGCATTGGAGCATATTCCTAATTTACAAAGATAGGGATGTTATTATGCTTTTTGTATATTAAGACATCTAAGGAATTATGTATGCAAACGTAGTGATGATATGCACAATGAAACAGCTGCCTCTAAGTGTATTTTGGCCGAACTCGAGTCTCGGCGCGAATAGAAGGCGACCGGGTATCCTGTAAATATGTTGTCGATCAATTCGTGCGCATGGAGGTCTATGTTGTGGTTGTTGTGTCCCGGAGCTTCAAAATGAAAATTTATTTTTAACTCGTTCATTGCACTTTTCCTTCGATAAATACACAGTCGGTTTCATTCCATTTCTGAACGATATTTCGAAAATTATAATATTGAGTTCTGCGTATGTCATTTCGTCGCGATTCGACCAAGTTTTGTAACAGAAAATACTTCTTTATAATATTACCTTTTTAGACCGATTTAAAATTTCTTTGTTAAGTGGAACAGTTTAAAATGCAAACCCTCCGTTCGGGGTAGTTTTCAAAACCCATCATTTTTCGATAAATCCATTCATTTTTCAGGTGGTTTAGTTTTCGATATAGATCAGGAAGAGGTGTCATTTACATTCTTTTGCGTTTTTGAAAGTATAAAACTATTATCATATATCGCATTTGATATTTTATAACAAAATGAAATTGTTTATCAGAAGAATTTTTCCAAAAAACATAAACAATAATTCTGATGGCAGACATCCTAAAATCAGAGAATAAAAAGAGAATTAAATCCCCGGTTATGAATTTGTACGAAAAGGGGATTTTTGTAAGTGATGAATCAAATGAAAAACTTAACAAATGATACTTACACGAAAAACATAGCAATTGATATTAACTTTATTCAAGGATTCAAGTATACATTCGTTGTTTTCCTGTCTGGGCCATTGCTACGTGAAACCTGTACCCCGTAATTTTCTACTCGCTGTCTCTCTCAAAGACATATTGCATCTGTAGCTCTAAAAACACATTCCTCAAAAAAACTGATTTAGCGGAGACTATGCAAACTCTTTCCACGAGGTAATCAAAATTCACAGTTATATAACAATTCAATAAAATCATTTCTAATGGGATTTGGTAGTTTTTGCGTGCAGGTCATATACAATAACACTCAATACTCCCGAACGCTTCGATATATAGTAGAACCTCGATGATCCATGATAATGGGGGGAAGGGGTCGCTCAGATAAATGAAAACCACGGTTAATCGAGACACTTTGTTTAATGAATTATGTACATAAACATGCATACATATGTGCGTAGAATGTCACGTTATAAGGGTTTGAAATATGAAGTAATCAATCTTCGTGTCTAGCAGTTTGAAATGATTTTTCCTTACTTCATTTCTAATATTACTCAAATTTATTAAGTCCTGGAAGTCAAAATTTTATTAGTACCTTCTCTAAGTTTCGAGGAACATACGTACAACTGTGGCAATAGTAGGAAGTAGTTGGATTTATATATGATAATACATTTATTGTCAAAAAAAAGCAGTACAAACTGTGTATGACGACGTGAAGGGCAATTATCTCATTTACGATACACTCAATTACTCAATTATAGTAGAAATTATTTTTTTCGACAAAAGAGTGAGCACCACGGTTAATCGCGAACACGGTTAATCGAGACACGGTTAATCGAGGTTCTACTGCAATTTATATCATCATCAGGGCTTGTAAAACCACGCTCCATAGACATTCATTCTTTAAACATCCTCTGCTTAAACCTAACTGGCACTTCATAACACCCTTTCATACTTAAACTTAACTGGCACTTCATAACGTATTGAAAGGGTGTTATGAAGTGCCAGTTAGGTTGAAGTTGAGTATGTTTGCAGAATGAGTGTCTATAGAGCGACGTATTACAAGCCCTGATGATGATATAAATTATATCGAAACGTTGGCGAGTAAACATTGAGTGATATTGTATATGATCCACCCGCAAAAACTACCAAACCCCATTATGAATTCGGAGGTCAAGAAAATCATTTCTATTCATTGCACAGACTTGAGATTTGCAATCGGTTTCTTAATTCATACACACATATCCGTAATTTTGAAATGACAAAAAATCATCCCTTCCGGGCATTTTGGAAAATTTTCAGTTCTACAAAGTCGGACTCTTCGCACTCAAAATATTTCGTCGATTATTGAGAAATAAACCTATGTTAAATTTCGTTGACAAATCCAGTTTACTGAAATAAATTAAAAACTGGCCCCATGGGCTTAAATGCTCAACAAAAAGTTTTGTCTACGTACTAGCGATTTGCGTGTTTCGCAATCAATTCCTTACCTCCACATTGACGCGAAAAGCCTTTCAAACTTTCCAAACATTCAAAAACATTAATCTGATCCGGACATTTTGGAAACTTTTCGGGACAAGAAATTGATTTACAAAGTCGACCTTTCTGCATTCGGAACTTCTCGTTGACTATACAGAAATGAACTAATTAACGAATCCATTTCACCGAAATACATTAAAAATTCACCCCAAAGGGCTTAAACGTTCAACCTAAAGTTTTCTATACGTACTAGCGATTTGCTGTGTTTTTTTGGTAATCGTTTCCTTACATCTTAATTGACACATCAAACTTTTCAAATTTTTCCAATATTAAAATAAAGTCAATCCGTCCGGATGTTTCGGAAAAATGCCAGGTCAAGAAATTGATTTACAAAGTCAATCTTTTATATTAATTATCTATTCAAGAAAATACTCAGTAAACAAGGGCTATGATGCTCAACTTAAGTTTCCGGTACGCACAAGCGATTTGCGGTTTTTTGTAATCGTATCCTTCCGTCCAACCATACGTCAAAGCATTCAAATGTTTCCAAAATAAAAAATTAAATCCCTTCCAGGTTTTTGGAAAATTTCCATGTGAAGAAATCCCTACTAATATACAAATGCGAAAGTGTTTCTGTTTGCTACTTTTTCACGACTTGACTGCTGAACCGATCGCGATGGAATTTGGCTAGAAGATAGTTTACATGTTCAGAAAGAACATATATTAACATTTATTTTAATAATGTGGGAAAAGAAAGATAGAGAATAATTTTTGATGATAGATGTCAATGAAGTAGGGGGAAAACACGCTATATTCGCTTACGCTGCCTAAAGGGTCAGGGATAGGTGCAACTATCACGGACAATATTGTTCGCCTCAAAGCGTTCTACAAAAAAGTCCGGGACGGTGAATGACTATCTATAAATGTTACCCCAAATTATCGAAAAAATTATTAAAAATTAGCGTAAAATACTTACATTTAAAAGAGTAATTTAAGAGAGAGAAAAATAAACCAATACCAAATTTAATAGGTTTCATAAATTCGTCCTTTATGCATTCGAATACCGCATTCTGAGCTCGANGTTCCATTGAGGACCGTTACCGCATTCTGAGCTCGAAATAGAATCAGAATATTTCTCTATCATTATAAAAGTAATGACCCATAAATCATGATCACATGTTATACTGTATTACCGTTTTTCTCATCCGCACGCAACCCACCAGAAAGGGTAATTAATTTGGGAAATAAGTAGTGTTTTTAATTGACTTGTGTATTTTATCACTTGATTTATACAACGAAGTAAATGTTGTGAATTACGCCATTCTCGCAATGAAATACGTGAATCCAATGATATGCAGATGGGAAAATATGGTATCCACTAAATGGTTTTTAATATAGAAACTGAAAAGTGAAGAAATAATTTCTTAGACCGATGGTCTCGAGGATATGGGGGGGGGGGGGGAGGCGACAGCCTACTCCAGGGAGCAAAGCGAGTCATATCATATGCTGTAAAAGTCAAAGTTATAGTATATTATGTTAACAAATATATAATATGATAAAAATCATTCAAAAAGTAGTGGTGTAACAGGATTCATGTTTTACATTACAGTTTGATGAATAATTCCGGTTAAAAAATCACGGGCATTCTAATTTTATGACGAATTACTTAAAATTGAGTTAAAGTAATTCCCAAATATTATACATACTTTTAAATTAATTATCTTGTCAGCAATTCATAACACAACTTGAGACGTACAATGCAAGCACCCACGATTTTATAACTGAAATCAATTATCAAATTAGTACTCTAAAATATGAATCCTTGATTTTTACCATGTTTTCATATAGGTTGCTATAATATACTATAACTTTGATTTTTACAACTTATAGTGACAATGAAGTTCGAAATTGTTTTAAAGTAATTTTTTATTCATCTTTGTGCACGTCTCTCATGAAAATAAAATCGTTTTTCACAGAGAAAGATATTTNAGTAATTTTTTATTCATTTTTGTGCACGTCTTTCATGAAAATAAAATCGTTTTTAATAGAGAAAGTTATTTTATTTAACTGTTTTCAACCAAAGAGTTGTTTTTAAATCTGTGCTAACATTTCTCTGTTCTCTAGATTACTTCTAAATTGATATTTACTTCAGTTAATGTATTTTATTAAGAATTTCGTTGTGTCAGAACTTAAACCTTAAAAAGGTGGGGANCTGACTTAAACCTTAAAAAGATGGGGAAATAGTGTAATTTTCATTACTACTGGAAAATATGATTCTTATTCAACACTGCATAGTTCAAATACCACTAATATGTATTTCAGGTGATTTCTATACTATTTTTTAAGGATGTGATGGAATCATGATGATTTATTGTACTTTTAATAAGCGTGAACGACTTGGTACATTTTTTGTGCAGGTCTGAAGAAAAAAAAATATTTACACTAAATCATAAAAATCAGAGCTGGTGCTTGTGTATGATATTCCTGAATGCATTAAGCACTGGGTGAGATGAAAATGAATTTATTTTGGTGGTGGCTGATGTCCCATTATCATGTGTTCTACGCCTTAAGGGACTAGCGTAAAAGATAGCTGAATCAATATTTATTTTGGACTTTTTTTCTCAAATAGTTTTCTTTCACTTTTTTGCCATACTGAGGATTTTTATTCATTTTCTTCTGTATCTAATGAAATAATCATGTGACCGGCTGGGATAGGATCATGAAAGATATGTATTTTATTATCTTAGACGTTATTTACAGTTTAGTAAATAATAATTAGTATGTGGAATGTAGGGGATACAGAGAATTAGAGAGATCACAAATAAAGGAAACATCTTAATTTCTTTCTTTTTTAAATTTTAGAAAAATAAATATACGGGATTCAAATTGTCCCATTTTGTGAAAATGACCCTAATTTATATGCCTACTAGGCATGGGCCTAGGTGCGGCAGTAACATGAATACTGTTTTAATAATTATTATAGAGTTTTGTGGGATTTTAATACTTTCGATTAATTAGCCATATTTTGGGTAGAATAAATCGATAACAGCACGTATTTATCATATACATGTTCTACTGAAAATAACATTTGTTAAATATTATGTAGATATTTTAACAAGTTAAATATCGTGTTGTTTCTTGGAGGGAGGGACCGTATGACATGATTTTGTCTCGAGGCGTAGAAGTCCGTCATTGGACCCTTTGAACCCTTTGGACCCTTTGGACCCTTTGGACCCTTTGGACCCTTTGGACCCTTTGGACCCTTTGGACCCTTTGGACCCTTTGGACCCTTTGGACCCTTTGGACCCTTTGGACCCTTTGGACCCTTTGAACGGAATTTACGGGACGATCCCTCCAGTTTGCTTCCGGAGAGTAAATTAGTTTATTGTCCTCCACATGGTCATGTGCAGCTTTGAACTGATTTTTAGTCAATAAATTATTTCTTAATTCATTGTTTGCTTAGGAAGGTAAGGAATGAATCATATGATGATAAGTTAATAGTGATATCGCTCGCACTACAGTATTACCTGAGTTCGGGCGCACTTTTCTTTAGGAACATAACGTACTGGAAACTAATGGCCTCTCTTTCTTTGGGTTGACAGTTCAGTTTGGGAGAGAACCGAGCGAAGTGACCGAAGCAAAATCGGACGCAAGTTGTCGCTCTGCTTGGTGTTCCTTTTTGCATTTGCGATCTTCGCCGGCCGTTGCACCGATGTAACCGTCGCTGGCTCGCGTCGGCTTGGTCTGCCCCACCTACGGAAACGACGACGTATTAGGCATCGCCTGAAAAACTGGACGCGGCGATGATTCAGCTTCTCCTGGCCGTTGGACTCTACCCGTTAAGGAAACCAGTAACGATTTAAAGAGAAAAACTGTTTGTAGTCTGAATAATGACTGTGATCTTTTGTGACACTTCACCCCGAAACTGCACTTACACTCACGACTTGACTATGGGGTTTAGGTGCATACTAAAATTTAGTTGCACCCATCCCCCTGTCAAAACCAATTGACTTTAGTAGTAAATAATAGTCATATAGTCGTAAAATTTATGGTAAAAATTGTCATATTGATTATTTCACATTTTCCATATTTATTTTGCCCTCAGTATTCGGTTGTAACGTTTGACAAATAACTAATTATTCAATTTTGATGTTTGATTCTTACGTTCGTTGAATGACAGTGAATACAACTGGAAAAATATCCGTTAGTGACTGAGCCAATAAGTTAATTGGCATGCTCTTTACGTCCAATAAGTTAATAATCACATTGAAAGGGGAACCCACGAAAAATAACGTTTTATCAGTCATATCATATGCTTCATGTTATCGTCAAGATCGTCGATTTCTTTCACCCGCCATTCGCAGACCTTCGGCAACCCTGAAACGTGACAAGTCCTACTCGGCTGTAAGAAACTTCCTTTACAATTTAGAATAAATTAAAATTTAATATTATATTTAACTACTTCCACCTTCACGTTAATAATATGGAAAATATATATCCACTGCGTCCTCAAAAATCTCGCGCTACAGCCTATACCGCCTGGTAGTAAATTGGGCCCTGCTTATTATCTGGATCGAAGGAGATCCGCTGTCTTCAAGAGTTACATAGTTAACTCACGATTTAAACTTGTATATTATTACTAACGAATTAAATTTCGAAAAAGACTACGTTGTTGACGTTTTCATTATTTCCTGGCATTCGGATTCATAATACCTTCTTCTGAGTAGGAATTCGAATGAAAGTAAAATTGTTTCTAAATAATTCAAAGGTACTGCTCACCAATTCAAATTCAATGAAAAAGATTTCTATTCTTTAGTACTCCTATGATTCAATTCGTTGTTCGATACATTTATAATGCGGTGCATATGTTACGCACAAAACCCTAATTCGGCCATTGGACGAAAAAACGGACCAAAACTAGTCTAGGCAGATGCGCTTTTTGTTAGAACTAGTTCTGTGCGTCTTCAAAACTAGTTTTGGACGTTTCGCTTTGCACAAAACTAGTTTTGTGCGTTTCCAGGGACAGAACTAGTATTGGTCATTATTTATGCTAGCGCAAAAATTAAGTTTTGTGAAATTTAAGGTACATATTAATGAAAAGGTCAGTTTTCCCTTCTAGTGTTTCTTATTCTTGAATCACTAGAAAATTTTCATTCCGATTACATATTTCTACGTTTTTATCATTAACTTTACTGAATATTAATATCAAATAATAATTATGATGCCACAGATATCCATTGCTATATTTCAATGAAATGCGGTGTAAAATGAAAATATTTTTAATGCGAGTAGCTTTAGATAATTCTATTGATTTATTGTATTCATTCCCTTTATCACAGAACTAGCTTATTTTCCCAGCTTCACTGGGGTTGTTAAGTACCTATATAAGTAAGTGAACAAGTACTTATATTGCTAAAAATATGTTTAAATCAATTAAGTATAATTATTCTTATATTGCAATAAAAAATTTTAATAATACAAAATTAATCTTGACAATCCTTCTTTGCATCTCTTATGTTGAAATGGCATGAAGCTTTTACGAAAAACCCGTGAATTTCCATTCGTGTTAAACGAAATTTTTGTTAAACTATTTATCAGGCATGTTAAATGGTTTTGATTAATATGAAAAAATACGAAGTCAATAACCCTTTTAGTTTTCAAGATCATACTTAATAAACATACAAACTATACCTTATTTTAATATACTAGTATAACATGATTAATATAAGATGTTTAGTAAATAACTTAGGTCTTGAATCTTTTTAAGTTTGTGAATAATTAGAATGATAGTTATACAGATACGTTCAACGTGTGGCACATCCAGAAATTCTTTTTATGATATTCTTAAATATTTTTATTTTGTTAGTAAATATCGTTCAATGAATCAAACTTTAATGTAGCAAATGTTTGAAGTTGAATGATTGTGCTTCATAAGAGAAAAAACCGACATCTGTAACTCTTCTAGTTTTCACGATAATAAGTAACCAATATACAAACAAAATCTTATTTTTATGTATTAGTAAGATAAAAAGTGTTTTGCTCATTTATATGATTTTATGGTACATATTTATGTAAACAGAATGCCACATTGACGATCGTATTTTATTTGCTGTTAAAGGGTTTCATTCAGATTGTTATAATTAGATAATTTAATTCCGAGTATTTTACATTCAACTTTTATTCCGTATAAATATTGCCTGTTCCCATAAGTATAAGAGTTGGAGCTGAGAATTTCACACAAACAGTCTCTCTGCGTTAATGTGTCAGTGAAGACAACGCGCCAAACATTCTCACACCTTCTTAAGCATTAAAATGTGAAACATCGAAAATTTCAGACATACCTATTAGATATTTGATTAAACAACATTTGCATTCAAAAACAGAGACGATATCTCAATTAGTTCGGGAGATAATAAACCCTGTCATTAACTAAAATAATTACCATGCCGTTAGCGCGAGTGAAGAAAACATGAAAACACTTCTACCAACTTTGCATCTCTCATTTCTCTCCCATGTGTGCCATAATTGTAACTAAATAAGCACAATAATCTTCATATTGTAATAAACTAATAAAATAATGTATTGATGTGAAAAAGAATTAACAATTATAATTGCCTAAAAATATAACAAAATGAATGTGATTTTATATCTTCTTAGCTTCAAACAGCGAGGCGCGTCTCTGAAAACATCAACCCCGGTGCATCGAGTTAAATGCAGTTCAATAAAATGTGTTAAAATATACTCGAATTTTCTACCAATTCGAATATAAGAAACACTAAAAGACAGAAAATGATCATTTTTCCTAATATTTCTTAAATGAAAATAATCTTTTAAGAACAGTAAATACTTTACGTTTTTGGGTATAGTATAAAAAGCTTCGTTCTTGTCGTCTCTTCAAAACGATCAATACTAGTTTTGGACGATATTCTTTTGCCAGAACTAGCATTGATAGTTTCCAAAATGCACAAAACTAGTTTTCTCCAAAGCACAATATCCAAAATAAAAGAAAAGCCTGAACTAGTATTGGTCGTGAAAACGCATAGAACTAGTTCTGGCAAAAACGCAACTGCCAAAACTAGTTTTGGTCGGTTTTCTCGTCCAATGGTCGAATTCGGGTTTTCTGCGTGACAAATACATCTCATACATAATTTAAAATTTTAATAATCTGTTTCAGAAATTTATATAAGCTGACCACTTCAAAACACGCGTCATAACAAAGAGGGAGAGAGGTACCGGAGAGGAATAGTTATGTTACGAGCTGTTCAGAAATAAATTGCTACCCAATGTTAACTTAAAATTTGTTTTTTGCGACTAACATGTTGACAAAAGATCTAATTTCTGGATAAGAGGTATTTTTTACACCTGTATTTGAAACACTTTTCGAGGATACGATTTCCAGAATATTTGATTTATTTCATTTTTGGTACAATGATCTCATTCATACTCCGGTCGGAAGCGGAATTAATGTACACGAAGAAGATTCACAAACGTCAAATAAATAGTGTTTGATATTAATTTGTAGGGTTTTCTCAAAAGATATACGATGGTAACATTACAATGAACCTGAAGAAAAAATATCTCAACGTAAAGATGAAAAACGTCACGAGTGTGAATAAAGAACAAAGAACGAAAACAGATTTGTCCCCAAGGTTTGGTGATAAAAATTCATCACGAGTGTTACCGACTGTTCTGGGCAACACTGTTCATTGAAAATTGCGGGAAAGATCCTGTTTGCTTGTGATACCAGCTATCAGTCCATGTGCAGCTTTGGGAATGGAAGGAGCTGGCAGGATCTGATTTTTCATCCAAAAACACGGTATGTCACAAAAATTATTCATGATGATTACTATTTAATATTGTTCAGTTAAAAATGTAAATGATAACTGCAAAAGAAGTAATTTATTTGGAGGTATTAGGCGGTTACCCCCCCCCTCCATGCCCCCCTGTAATCACCACCACTGACTGTTACCACTCCTCAGACGGAATCCTCACAGGAAAATGAAAATGATAGTTTTCAAGATGAGAGTAATGACTGTGGTAGTGACGTTCTTCTTCCGGACAATGACGAACCAATCATGCATTAAACTGATTACAGCGAAATTACGGCTGGTGTCCATGTCCTTGTCACATTATCTGGTGGTTCGAGGAACGCTACTAACTTCAAGTATGGAGCCGTGTGCTTAAGTGGGATTGATGATGATGGAAATGCCAATGTGAGATTTATGAAAGTAGTGGGAGAAAAAAGATCGCTATTCACAGAGGATGAAGATGATATCAACTACACACAGAGTTTTGGAGTGCTGCCTGACCCCAAGATAGAGCTCAAACGGAAAAGATTTTTAAAAATAAATTCCCAGGGTCAGTTGAAGTGAACGAAAATGAACGATAGACACTTGTGTGATGAACAACGTAATTATAATGTGATTCATTTAGTCATGCTGATATTTGTTTCAAGTTTTATGGCTGTTTGACATGTACCTAATTATTGTGTGATACTCGTATGATGCTATACACTAAGTCATACGTCTAAGTCGTGAGTTTCTTAAATATTCATTTGTAATGCCAATGAAGTAGGTATTTACTCAGACATTTTTCAAGAAAACATTTGTACTTTTTATAACAAGAATTCGTAATCAAGATTTTTTTGGATCTATTGCAACTGTCATGAACCCAATAAGAGGTTCTTAGTAACAATATCTATACTAATACCCTGTAGGTAGAATCAATTTGCGACACATGTGTATTATTCAAAATCTAGTTCATAATTTCCCGAGTGGTTTTCTGAGCTCGAAGGCGAGTACCGTGAAGCATTTTGCACCGAACAGTCTTTCGTTTTGCGGTGACACTCGAGGGAAAACTCCTTTAAGAGATCAATTTTCAGAATGAAAAAACTGACAATCGACGCTCAAATTTGTCATCTCGAACATCTATTCTAGTACACCGGATCAAAATTTATTAAAAAAGTAGATTTTTACCTAGCTTTCAAGGTTCAGAAACGTCAAATGGTCAAATAATTCGAGAATGACACGTAAACGTATTCTTACCTGTGGTCGCAAGTCTTATTTCTAAAAGCTAACTTTTTGAAACTTCTATTTCTTTCGTAGTTTTTACCAATTACAAAGAATATTTTCTGAACTGAGAAGACTCTATACTCGTTATCATACTCATATATGAATATGGGAGAATACTGGTATGATAATATGAATTGGTTTACATGACTACACAATGTGGAGCGAGTAAACACCTAGTTTCACACGAGCAAGTTGACAGTCCAACGGTTCTCTTCACGGTCACTTTCATGCGATCAAAAAAGAAAACCTCGTAAATTGTGACTCTCTCTACCATCAACAGAGAGTTGTATATGTTGCTTTACCTCTTTCGACTACACGACAGGTTTGAGCACTCCTCGTGTCCCAAAATCAATTTAACGGATCACGTTAACGAACATTTAACGATACCCGAAATTATGAAACAATATTCTTCCTTATGAAGAAAAATAAAATGTTTCAACTAAATAGGAACTCCCAAGTCCCTCCCCCTTCTCCTAAAAATTACCCAATGGCGACGGTAAGAATGCGCTCCCCTTCCCCAACATACAAACATGATTTTTCATGGGCCTCCCTCTTAAAAAAATATGGTCTCGTGACATAATTGTTCACCGCACAGACCCCCCCCCCTTTGGACGCTGCGCCTAATGGAACATCTAGAGCAAAAATCCTTATTTTTCATTAAAATTATTCACCCGTCGTACGCAAAGTTCATCCGATGACACATTATCTGCTAAAAGCAGAAGATAGGCACCTTATAATTCATTGCAATATGAATATACAGAAAAATAACAGATTTCTTGTATTACTATAATTAATAATTTTCAAATAAAAATATGTGTTCCTCAGATCCATTTCTTGTAAATATTCTAAAATATTTCTCTCTAAGTGTTGGTATATTAATACTAACGTTACCATTGTCTATGTAAATGAAATGAATTATATACAGAACTTCTCATACATAGTGTTTAACCACTGCACTAGGAAACATTAATTTAATTATTACCAATTAATAAAACTCATTTTTTACATTTTTATATTACACTCCTTAATTTGTCGCGGCTGAAAATCAGTGTCCAAACTTTAAAACAATGGGTACTTCACATGAAGGTCAAAGTACCCTTTTGAATGCCTCTTAAAAAAGGCTCCAACGATTTTACTTAAATTTTCTGAACGTAAAGTACCATTAGTATGAATTACATCCGCATTAGCTGTGTTTCGCTTGAACGTTTGGTAAAGACGCAGTAAAATCATTTCTATCTGCTACACTTACACATTAGTTTATACTGTTTCAAGAAGCTATAATAATATTTAGTCGTGTAAATGGACCACGTAGACGTAGAATAAACTTTTCGTAAACTGAAATGAAAGATATGATAATTATAAAATACATAGGAGGACAGCAAACGCACTGCAGATACGAAAATACATCAATTTCTGTCTACAATGAAATTACATTTATATAACACTTTTACGATAAGACTAATATGTCGCTATATGTTTTGAAATAATATTCTGAATATTTATTTTACTTTCAAATAAAACACAGTAATAACTTCATCTAGGGACTTTGAGCATGAATAGAGCACCGGAAGACGACCAAAATATAGAAGACCACGCCAGAAATGACTTTTTCACAATATAATTTTCTCTCACTCTATGCTGCAGACGAAGAAACGTGTACGAGAAAGTATGTGCAATGGTTTTGCACCACTAGTTTGATTGTTCTGGTAAAGAGTCTAACATGTAGAGAACAGTTTTTCATGTTAGCCGTATTCGCCGCCACTGGAGCCACCTCTGATTGAAGTCACAGTAATTTAACATCGGGGCTCCGACTACCTCTAGTATGAATAGAGTATCTGAACATGTGCGAATAATTTACTCGCACAATTAAAGGAAGAAAGTGTCAAGCGAGTTTAAATGTATCAAATTGCTGTTCTGTAAAAATGATTTATTTGTGTTAATGATTTAAATACATGCTGATTTAGAACCCGCGGTTCCGCACTCAAGAAATTTGGAAAGTTTTCACACTAGAATGTCGATTATCCAAACGTCTGTTATCCGGACGTAAAATTGACAAGAAACGTAGCAATCGCGACGATGTCGTTGTTGACATTCCCGCAACGTACATATATCAATCAGATCTAGAGAACTGTTCTTACCTTATTCGACGAATTAAAGGTAACTATTTTACCGTAGATCATTTTTTCCGTGAACGTCTATGAGAGGAAGTTGGTGAGATATGGCAAAACTTCGAAAAATAACATTTCGCCTGAATTTACCCTTCTAAAATCTGAATTTCAAAAATCCTTTCTCAGTGTCTGTGATTGAAAAACATAAGAACCATCCCGTAAAAATTTCAAATTCTAATCTCATGTTTTTTTATCTGCGCTGATGAGAGGATGATGATGAGTCAGTAAGTCAATCACTCAGGAGTTATTCCATTTCAATATTCCAAAAAAAT
This sequence comes from Laupala kohalensis, assembly GCA_002313205.1. Classification (NCBI taxonomy): domain Eukaryota; kingdom Metazoa; phylum Arthropoda; class Insecta; order Orthoptera; family Trigonidiidae; genus Laupala; species Laupala kohalensis. Next base: position 159,841 of record NNCF01129501.1, read on the forward strand.
TTGAACAATAAATAAATAATTAAATAAATAAATAAATTTAAAAACAGAAAATACGTTCCTCCAACTTAAAAAAATTACTTTACTATTTGACTACTGGAATGCAAATTTTTAGAATGGGATGACGGTTTCTTTGAGAAAGACGGTTTCATGTAAAAAAAGAAACAATTTTGTTATCATTGCGCTCACAAATTGAGGAATATTCCTCTGACACGTAGCTTCGCCGGTAATACTTGTCATAGTGGCAAATATTTATTTCATAATTGTGCCAAATTATTTTTTTCCTTTAGTTTTGTTTATTTTAACGATATCTGCGTCGTTGGTTTAAAAGAAGATTTAAAAAAATATTCCCTACCTTTGATTTTTGTAGTGGCGTACTTCAATGATTGTCTAATAACTGAAGCTTCCGAAGTTGTAGATCAATGAAGGTAATTTTACAGCCAAATTTGTTTCAGGAAAAAGTATAAAGTAAAAAATGAAAAAAAAATCAATCTAACGTAACAGAGACAAATAAAGGTGTAACACTTTCATGCTCCTTTATGACGATTTCCATATATTTAACGGAAATAATATCTGTGGGAAGTACGTTTTCAGAAAATCTCATTACAAATCTTTAAACAATGTTTTCCTTTCGTAATTTCAGAGATCAAAAATTTTTTTTAACTTCCACCTTGAAAAACCCGTGATTCTTGGATAGAATCTTTTTAAGACACCTTGTAGTACGTCTGGAGCAACTCAGTTGCTATAGAAATTGACATTTAATGGTGACTTTTAGACCTCTTTGATTGTGACGAAATGGACAATTTTTTAAAATCCTACCAATGTAGTACAAACTCCAATCGAATTTTAAGAAATACTGATAAACACTCAGGGTAAGTATGTATGTCATATTTATTAATGTTCCTGAAAAGTAAGCCTAATTTCATTTCTTTATTCATTTTCATGTCTTGTCATGACGAGGTTCGGGCCATTTGGCACTCTTCCACTTCACCCGAGACTTGCGTGAGAGAATTGGGAAGGAGAGATGTTGGGTTGACAGGGAACTTACGGTACCGAACAGACATTTGTCTGAAATAGGTGAGGGAAACACCTGCTGAAAACCTCTCCTTATTCACCCGATCAGGGTTTGCCCGCTCAGCGTAGATGCTACCACTAGACCACCGCTCTAAGTCTAGGAAAGAAAATATTAAATTATATGTAGAAAAAAGTTGGTAGGCAAATGACTCAGTGCATATGCAGGTATTTATTTATTTATTTTACATTCATTTCTATATTACTAATATTTACAAGTATTCAAAAAAGTAAAGACCACAAAACGTTGTGCAGTCCCTCACCTCCTACAGACAAATCATCTAATACTTGTAAAGCAACAGGAATTAGTGGAAAGACTGCTCATAGTAACTTCTTTTCGGAAGCGATTCACGGGGAGCAATGAGAAAGTCTGGAAACACAACTTAAAATGTCTATTTTCGCTTTATTTATGAGATGAGGTGGCAATTTCATGACGGACGCTGCAATGCTTCTCATGATCAGATCAACATCATCTTCAGGTTGTTGGTTCTCAGCTAAACACTGCAACAAGTCAAAATGTCGTTGGCCCCTATTGTTAATTGCATACAAAGGTGTATTCCTTGATCTGTCAGAAGCGAAGGAAATAGTTGCAGAGGGTGTGTCACTAGAGAACATGGAAGAAGTGGTCTGTGCAGTTCCATGTCCCTTTTCAATCTGAAACACAAATTTATCACAGATACATACACTAGTTACCAATTATAAATTGTATATTTGTCTCATGTTTTACTAAATCCAACAGAATACGTGAAAAAAAATCGATGTTGATTTTTAACTACATCTATACATTTTGAGGTCGTCTGTATTAAAAAATGGTCTTTTGGGGGATTAGTGTTTGAGTATGATAACTGGTACTCAGATGACAACATAGAAAGCAAAAAGCTACTTTACTCTCCGGAAGTAAAGAAACCATACAAAGGGACTATTCCAGCCATTATGATAAAACTGTCCAAAGTAAACAGAAAAACTGTCGAAAGAGGGCCAAATAGTAAATGGAAACCATGTCAAATTTGAGTTCAGAGACTGAGCAAATAGTTTTAAACGTTTTAATTCAATCATAATGTAACCACGGCATTCTTCTGAGTGCAACACTATAAATTTCATTATTTAATAATGTCTGGTCGTTTTAGCACCTTATTTCGAAATAAATTAATAACTCATCATAATTTGCAAGTGGAAGCTTGAAATTAATAAATAATGTCACAATGTCTCGCCTTCTTCAACTTATTTTTTATCTTCTGTAATTTCGATGTCCACCATTATCTTTTCTACCCCTTTTTCTGTTTTTATTCATTAATTCTTAGTAGATCTAATAGCATTACATATATCGTTTCATCTACCGCTCCCCCAATTGTGACACATGCCTAGTTATTTCGTCTGTTACTCTTCCCATTTTTTGACTGAACTTTTTCCAGACTAATTTTTGATAATTTATGTGTAGTGGAGTGTTCACTGTCCTGTTTTTCCTGTATGGTTATATGTACCTATACGGTCACTGGGTAAGCCTTCCTCTATTCTCTATTACCGTACCTTCGATCTTGTCCTCTTGTCTGTAAGCGTTACATCAATTACTGATGTCCCCTGTTCCCCGTAGAATTATTTTGCTTCGTATTCATTTTGTTCCAACAATCCTGTCTCTATTAAGAATTTTCCGAACATATACCCTCTTTTATTCGTACATAATAATAATAATAATAATAATCATCATCATCATCTTGTTCTCGCATTAGTAACGAGACATAAAATAATTTCTCTATTTTTGAAGTTTATTAATATTTTCTTTGTATGTTCTAAGTCTGTTTAGATGTCCTTTATACTGACAGTAGTAATTTATAATAACCTTTTTTCTTTCCCAGGAGTACTCAATCACCTGACCATGCACTAGCACTTACCCCGCTCCCCTACCACCGTCACGCTCCATGAATTATCTGTACCTATAACTCTATAGGATAGTGGAACATACTGTAATTTTCAGCGCGATCTATATGCCTCTTGAAAACAACCAATGTCTATATCTTCCTTCAATATAATCAGCCATTTCATGCGACGATAGTTTGCTTCTCTACATGTTGTGCTGATGAATTCTACGCATAAATGTTTCTTCTATGGCTCTTTGTGCATGTATGTACTCAGGACATGCACTATCTATATGTTCTTTTTTATTCCCTTTCCTTTTCCAATTTATGCACTGTGATTTTTCTGCTTTTCTTGATACACATCATATTTATGCCCCCCTAGTCCACAGAGGCCGCATGTAACCTGCCTCTTACGTTATGTTACAGCTATGTGTCCGAAACCTTGGCATCGGAAGCAGCATACAGGTGTTAGATCTTCTGTTAGTAGCAAACTTGTCATTTCCTGCCCTGCGTTTTGTAGCATCGAAAATCTCTCTTCGTGGAATCATATGATTCAGTTCTCATACTCCTTTCGCCTTTGTTTTTCCATATATACTATTCGTATTTCTTTTGCATTTGTACTCAACCCCTCCATATGTAAATTCTAATAATAATACATTAATTGTCAAAAAACCAGTACAAACTGCGTATGACCACATGGAGGACTATAAACCAGTTTACTCTCCGGAAGATAGCAAGGGACCATCCCATCAATTCCGATCAAGGGTCCTAAGACAGAAGTGGATACAAATATTTCAGCAAAAATTCTTAGATAAGAAAAAAAAGTTAGCTGCGAGTTAGCATACTAATAGAATGTCAATGTGTGTGTAATTTAACGCAAAAAAATGTACATGTACAAATTATCATTATTCTGAGTATAGTGTTTATAAATCATACGAATTGAAAATAACACTAAATTCACGATTTATTGTTACAATAAACACGCCCCTAAACAAAAGCCTTAGAGAACCAATATAAGAAATCCAACTCTACCCGAAGGAAAACCGGAGAAAAACCCAGGCCAGGATGGGACTACGGAATTAATGTACACAACCGTCACAAAATTGTGTACACATAAAACTAAATAAATATGATCCATAAAACATATTCCCGAATAAGGACCTTTCTGGCAAAAAGTGGTTGACACTCTAGGGCGGTGAATATTATTACTATTGCGAGTATTGTGTTCGTGAACGAGACTGTTTCGTGTGAAGCAAGGGTGGCACTTCAGTAATTCGGTCTTAACAAACACGACCGTTTCATAAATATAAATGCAGGGAAGTGTTAAGATATGTAATTCCTTGAATAAAGGTTTACAAGAGTTTCGGGGGTGAGACTTACAAATTATCTTAACTATCTGAAAGTTTGAATGCTTTTACCGGAATTGCTCCAGAAGACAATGCCGTAACGTCAATGGGAGTAAAAGTTTTTTCTTACCCACTGTGTCTTAAACTTACTCACTTATATTCTTACTCACTATGTCATCTATTAATTCCTTTTCACATTTCTCTTGGTGCACACAATGTATTCGCAAGGGCAGTTTCCTTTTGTCTATAATCTTATATTATATTTCTTTCAGATGTTCTAATACCTTGGCTAGCTTTATTTTTCTACCTCATTTAGTAGGACCATCACCAGTGTTCCCCCAACTCTCTCCCGAGTTGCCACTATACACACCTGTCACTGATTCACGTAAAGTTTCTTTTAATTTATATTATATTTTCCTTACTATTACCCCTTTTGATCGGACCATTATTACTTCTTTTCTATCACCTGTTTTTCTTGCGTATATTTGTCCCTCCATACTATAGTATCCGTTTGCTGTTATTGTTCTGTCATATGCTCTATAAGTACTTTCTCTACACACGTTGTCAGTTTTGGTTTTAGTGTTTCAAACATACCCCCTTTCCCTGCTACCCCCTTCTCAGTCACCTATTGCAATAGTTGTTGCATGTTCTTCTGTTCCTTCTCTAATCGCCGATACGATCCTGTAACGTTTATCCTTTTATCAAGTACATTTATTGCCTACTCCATACCATCTAGTATCACCTGTTCTACCTTCTCACTTTGCTTCATTATATGTTCTATTACTTTACTATACCCTGCTTCTCCATACTTGGCGAATCGCCATCTTCTGTATTCCCTTTTTGTAAATTTTTCATTTGTTCTGTTAGATGTTTTAATTCTGTTTTTTTCTCTTTATTCATGATTTATCGCATTTATGCGTATTGATGCTTGCCAATATTGATGTACACATTCCGTAAATATTTCTCGTATTGTTGCATAAGTCTACATATCTGTTATCCCTTGAAAATTTCCTCTAATTCGTCCTTACGTTTTCCTAGACCCGTTGTTTTTACTTCCTCTAAAGAATGTATTGTGTCTTCCCCTTTCAGTTTCCCCGTTTAACTTGTCGCATGGGTGTTGTTTCCTCAGATTGTATTAAAATTTCACTTGAACTGCAACGCAGTGATGACATCCTGTTCTTCTATTCTCGAACTATCTTCCATCTTTATGTCCTAATTTCTTATCTTCATTAGTGGTATTCCTAGTAATGTGGTGCACATATGCTTGGTGTATCTTTTATCTCCATACCTCCCATTCAAATTGCGCGTTTTATTGTTATTTATTTTCAGAAAATTTATAATAATTATTAGTTTTCCCATAAATTTGTTTCATATAACTTTTATATATCTTTACTTACTGTGTACTATGTTACGAACCAAACGTTCGTAAGAACTTGTCATTCATTCATCATTCTCCATTACAGTAATATATATAGATGATCTATGGATGTGTAGATGTTCTATGGAGATATAGATGTTCTGTGGATGTATGGATGTTCGATGGCTAAATAGAAGTTCGTTGGATATTGTGGCAGAATTGAAATTTAATTGTTGATAATTATTTAAATAATTTAAAGCGCCTCGACTAGCTCTTTCTCAGGGTGCCACTAGTAAATAGGGGTTCGTATTGTTTATCTAAGGGAAAGAACCATACTGGTGTTCCACATACAGGAAAACGCTCCAAGACAAATTAACTCATTAACTTTAATGAACATAAAACACATACAATAAAAAGACTCTCATGCTATCGCCCAAAAGAAAACACACATAACTTCTTGCCAACGAAAACATGAAACGCATTGATATTACCGCCGAATTCGGCTTCTCTACAACAAACATGGATTTTAAACAAATTTGACTTCTTGAACAAACATTAAAATAATTTCTCTTTCAACAAATAAAATAAACACTGAATCGACAATAATTCTCGCTTCTTGAAAATGCTATTACATTTATAATGAATTTAAAAGATATAATTAGGCGGTGTTCTTTCTTGATAATTGGCCCCTCTTCATGAGTCATAAATTCCAAAGTTCTGGGCCCCTCTTAACAATAAGATCCGCACTCGTCTTCTCGCGATAGCGCATGACGATATGTGTTGGATACAACCAACAATCGTGAAAATACCTCATCCAGATGACCAATTAAGCACTGCAGTGGTGAGTGGAGGGTGGTTTGACCCCACGGGAAGCCGGCCGGGCTCCGTTCTCAGAGCGACTCTTGGTTGGTGACGACCGGTGGTGACTTCCTCCCTCAAGCTACGCGGCCTTGGTGACCTCAGGCGTAGCGCGGACCCGAACCATCATTGTTTGGCTTCAATTGCTGGCCACGGTTTCTCGGAAGAGCCCACCGAGTGAACATGTTCTCCGTACGAATTACTTCACGTCTCGGATTTAGAATATGCCACCGAAAATGCTAACCAAAAACTAAAGACTTAGCTCCGGAAAATAGCACTCAGAAATATCATCTGATATTATAAACTCATCAGATAACTTTGAAAATCAAACTGAGTAGTGTTTTTGCTCACGAAAACTCTACAAGTAATGTTCGGTGCTCATGAAACATCAACAAGTCTCGTTTGAGAAAAAATCTCGAATTAGTGAAATACGCGAACAATCTCTCAAGTCTTCACTTCGCGCCAAAAAGATCTCGTGTGTTCAATTTTCATTTGCCATTCCTTAAATGGACTTCATCCCTTCCTACACCTCTTTTTCCACTTCCCAGGTCCTCTAATTTTGAACTTCACGTGACGAAAAGCTTCCAATACCACAATTGTTCCCCTTCCCGTGCCTAATTCTGATTGGGAATTTTGAGAAATTTTGAACTATCTCTAACCGCTCTTTTGCAACGTTTTTTTCTTAACAAGTCGCCACTTGCTCCTTCCCCCGGCGTGTCCTCGGTTATACGGCCGGGATGGGTCTTTTTCCCCACTCCCTCGTTTGCTTGCAATTTCTAAACAGTAATAAATTTTCTCTTCAACAAAGAGCTCATCGCTGGTCACTGCGTCGCGCCAGATGTGAACGTTCGCATTTCTCAACGGTGGACTTTTAAATTTTCAGAGAGTATGGAGGTTTTCCTCCCCCGCTCCATCGCTCGTTCTCCGAATTTAAAAAGCCCGAACGAGAATGATTTCTTCATTTTAATCATGAAATTATTCAAATCTCGCAATATAGAGGTTCTATGAAGATATAAACGTTCTGTGCATACCTCTATTCTGCTTCAGCTTTTAGCTTCAGCTTCCAGTGTCCGGCTCGTCTTCTACAAGCACGTCATAGTGCTCGTCAGCGCATTTATGCGCACGCAGTCAGAATGCTACTCTGCTGCACGATAGTTTGCTATTATGCAAACATTATATTCTGAGTTGCAATGCTGCAATACGTTTTCATCGTGGCAGACTTTCAAGTTGCTACGCAAATAACCGTGTGGTTTATATCGACGCCGAAATACTGAAAATATCAAAGCTCACGACATTTTCTACGTTTCAGTGATCTTCGGCAATCTACAAGTTCCAGCCATCACGTGTTGCTTTTCAACTTCCAGTCGATGGAGTCATCTTCGCATCAGCCTTCATGTTCAAAGACCATAGAAAAATTGTAATCATGGCTCAATCCAAGGATCATGTACAAGTCTGTAACCATCATATCGCAAAATTCACTGTATATTCATGTTCATTAAGACAAATCAGTCAAACTATGCCATTATTTATTTGGCTGATTATTTAAATTATTGCTTATATAACTTATCAAATGAAGCGTACAGCGTTTCATGTTCATTGCTTTATTTACTGTGTACGTAGAAATTCATTTTGTTTAGTTGAGGGGAACGAAAAAAAACTTGACGTTTATTCGGGTTTTCTCTTTTTTTTATTATTTAGCATGTGCCCGTTGTGGACATGCCTCACTTTTGCTTAAAAACAACTTTGTCATTCTGTTTAAAACTTTTGGGAGATTTTTTTTTTTGGAATATGTACTCATTGTTGCATGAAAGAAAAATCAGTAACTCTGTATATGTAGCATTTAAGGAAACAATTTATGAATCTATTTTATGTGAATAAATGTGTTTGTTACTTGAACTTGCAATGAGTTTAAAAAGATCCACTGTTCAGTATCTATATGCTTAGTGAAATACGTAAGTCCCCACTTCTCCTATGTCATATGGACTCTCCGTCGGTAACATACTATGCCGTTTGTTTTATTGTAATACGCTTGTCCATTTTGAAATTATGAATGCTTTTCTAAATTCGCACGTTTCCTTCCCACGTTTCTATCAGCCTTTAACTTTGGTCTCTTGCATCCAACGATCTCATTATAGTGCTTTACTCGATTTGTGTCGAATTAATCAATTCCTTTTTAATCAATTAAATTGTAATTAAAAATTTATATGCGTTGACAAAAAAATTTATGTAAGAAAAAGTTCGTACAAGAAGGTCTATATTGGAATTATTGTTCATTAGAATTGTTAAATACGAGTGAATACACCTTTTCCAAAAACATTTTTAAAATTATAAAAATAATGTAACAATCCAAATAACTAAAACGAAATGCAACGGTAGAGGATCTTGTG
>NNCF01129501.1:168900-210021 GCA_002313205.1 Laupala kohalensis
TATATATATAGTTCAGGAGCATTTGCATTCATGCACACCAATTCTCGTTGCAAATAATGCAACATTTTTCTTGAGAACTTTGCTGGTCAATTCATCTTAAAATTGAGTGACAAATCTGCTATTTGTCTCATTCACTTTCTTGTTATTTCTTACATGTGAAGTTGGGGTCATTTTTCTGAGGTATCTATTGAATTAATTTGAATGAAACGTAAGAAACCCCGAAATCTGAGTATATTGTATGTGAAGCTGAATATATATTGAATCTGAGAATGGTTGTTTGAAATTTTAAAAATTAAAAGTCTACTCTGCTGCGCTCCTAATTTTTAGCAGCTGAAATATAATTAAAACGGAATTATATATTTTAATCTCATTTAAGTTTATGCTTTATCAGTAAAGTGGATATAGGTGATGAACATTCCTTTTTCTTTCTCATATATGTGGTATAGAGACAATATTGTAACCAAGGAAAGAAAATCGCAAGATTTTTACGGAAATATCTTTTTTAGTGTCCCTGATACCGAAAGGTTTATGTAATGTGCCGTCCGTTTGTCTGTCTACCCATCTGTGCGCACCGATTCTGGCTAAACGGATGAGTCAATTTCATTCATATTTCATGTTTAGCGTATCAGATGTTTGTTTATCCGCGCGCTCTGAAATATTTCTATCTTTGCTCTTCGTATGAAATACCCCTAGGAGCCCTAAGACAGAGGCAGATTTAACAATTCAGCACACTCGTAAGAAAATAAAAATAGTTCGGTACATAATGTAATATTAACAAATTTGAATTTAATAAAACACAAAACGTTATTTCAGTAGTATGCATTATTATCAAACTATACACTTGGAAAATATTGTTTATAAAGTACTAATTTAACACCTAATTCGAGATTTATTATTTCAATAGTAGCCGCCCAAGAGAGTAGAGAGCCTGTGAAATAATCCGCCTCTACCAAAAGGAAAACCGGAGAAAACACGGGCCAGGATGAGGCTACAGAATTGTGCACAATGCACACAGCCGTGCCAAGGTTGGTTATGTTATGGATGTTATGTTATGTTATGGTTACATATTAATTGATATGTGATGTTATGGATGAATTGTTATGAGTTAGTTTAAAAGTACTACAGCAATAATGTGATAAAGTACAAGACAAATTTAACTTTTATTAAAATAAATAAATTATTTTATATTGTAGAAGCACTGGTGCAGTAGGCAGCTTTTTTAAATCGCAGATTTGAAGAGATTCAATTTAATAATGTCTTTTATAATTTTGGGGAGGGAATTATAACAAACGATTGTGCTGGCGAGCCATAAAACCTCATTAAAAATATATATTGTAATGTACTTAATTGAAGGAGAAATGGCTGCAAGTTGGAGTGTCAACTGTAATATATTTAATGGAATAATTTAAAATGGCCGCATGTTGAAGAGCCAATTTTAACATACTTAAATTTGGATATTCATGGCTAGCTCAGGGGTACCAAATTAGGAGAAAATACAGAATGTTAATACTGTCAATGCCAACCTACGTCGTAGAATAATTAACGGTCGGCAAATGACACTCACTTACCTGACCAACTCGCAAAGCGATGATTGATGCCTAGCTGTCATTAAGATTTAATAGAAACATGGAAATGGATTTGGCCTTTTCATTGACGTGACACTCGCAAATCCTTCTCGAAAGAAACACAATAATCATAAAAAAGTTGATATATTTCACAAAACAAATACATGATTGCTATTTCAACAAAAAAAAATTCCCTTTTAGCATTCCCCCCACTACAATAACAAAGCATGCAACTTCACTACAACACATAATAAAATCTTAAATTATCACTGGCTTTAGAAATGTGATTATTCCTTTACAATAAAGAATGGAATTTGTAAGTTCAACATCATACGAGCTGACGGCTCATTAAACACCATAATCGTTTGTGAACATTTATGTTCATTCAGTCTTATACCCGCACTGCTGCCACAATAATGAGGGTGCTTGTGCCATTAGCCAATAGTCTTTTGCAAATACATTTTACATACACTTAGCACAAGTAATAGAACGAATCATACAATGCAATTGTAACGGAAGGCCGTCATTGGCTCGTCCAAAAATTGTTACCTCTATAGTAGCGAACCGATGCCAGACGTCATTGGAGAAAAACGTTGAGAGGCGTGGCACCTTGTGGAGTCACCTCATTAATAATAAATTTATTGTCAAATAACAGTATAAACTGCGTATGACCACGTGGAGGACAATAAACTAATTTACTCTTCGGAAGCAAGCAAGGGACCATCCCATCAATTCCGATCAAGGGATTAAGGCAGAGGCGGATTCAAAATCCCCTAAGGCAGAGGCGGATTCAAAATTTTTAGCAAAAGTTCCTAGATAAGATAAAAAGTTAGCTGCGAGTTATAATACATATATAATGTCAATATGTTTGTAATTTAACGCAAATATGTTTGTAAATTTACATGTACAAGTTATTATCGAACTATAGATTATTCTGAGTATAGTGCTTAAAAATTGAAATAACACTAAATTCACGATTTATTGTTACAATAGACCCGCCCCTAGACAAAGCCTAGAGAACCTGTATGATAAATCCGCCTCTACCCGAAGGAAAACCGGAGAAAAACCCGGGCCAGGATGGGGCTACAGAATTTATGTACACAAACGTGCCAATGTTGAGTACACATAAAACTAAATTAATATGAGCCATAAGACAACACAACCATGCAAAAAAATAGTTTTTGAAATTGTTATAACTTATTTAAAAAGTGGTGCAGCAATGGCGTGATAAAGTACAAGACGAATTTAACTTTTATTAAAATCAATAAGTTCTTTTACAGTGTAGAAGCACTGGTGCAGGAGGTAGTTTTTAACCGCGGATTTGAAGATATTCAATTTCATAATGTCTTTTATATTCTTGGGCAGGGAATTATATAGAACGATTCCCGAATGATAAGGTCCTTTTTGGCAAAGAGTGGTTGACACTCTAGGGCGATGAATATTATTACTATTGCGAGTATTGTGTTCGTGAACGAGACTGTTTCGTATAAAGCAAGGGTGGCGCTTCAGTAATTCGGTCTTAACAAACAAGACCGTTTCATAAATATAAATGCAGGGAAGTGTTAAGATATTTAATTCCTTGAATAAAGGTTTACAAGAGTTTCGGAGGTGAGATTTACAAATTATCCGAACTATCCCCTTCTGAATTCTGAAAGTTTGAACACTCTGACCGGAATTACTCCAGAAGGTAATGCCGTAACGTAAATGGGAGTAAACGTTTGCAAAATATACGCAACGGGAAATACGTGGACTAACAATGTTAACTAAATTTCGGAATGCGTAACACAATTTGCTTAATTGAGAATTAAGATTGTCAACGTGACAATTCCAATTGAGGTTGTCTTGAATATGGAGACCTAAGAATTTTGTATTCGTAACAATTTTTAATTGGGTTCCGTTTAAAGGAAGAGAAACCTGGGGTAAAGATTTTGTATTACTATTGTGAAATGACGTAGACACTGTTTTGTCAGTGTTTACAATGAGACAGTTTGCATGGAACAAAGTCGAAAGGTTAGACAAAACCTTTTGAGCATTGGCGTGCTTACACAGTAAATTAGTGTCATCAGCAAAAATAATCATTTTGCAATCTGATGTGGATGATGACATGTCGTTCACATACAATAAAAAGAGTATAGGGCCGAGAATTGATCCTTGGGAACGCTGATGTATTTTATTTTTAGTATAGGATATTTCGACCTGTTGATATCTATCTTTTAAATAAGAAGTTAGCCATTGATGTGGAAGTCCACGAATGCAATTGGTGTTATGATTACGACCTGGTGTCAATCACCTGCCCTCCAATCAGCGACTCCCATAGCACATCGGAGATACTAGTCATGCAAAGCTGCGCAATCACAAGTTATGTCTTTGAAGTTCGAGAGCTCAACCAATTTCGATACGAGTGTCCTCGGTCGCGTTCCGCGGCGAATTTAAATATCACAGATTGTTATTATCGGATGCGTACTGCGATCAGTCATTAATGATTTAAGTAACTGATGACAATTACACATCGAATCGTTTTACTTACACTACCCCTTCTTTTGTATTTCTGTCAGCTTTCTAAATCGAAACACGAACCAGACGGTGTGAACAGTATATAAACAGTCGCCAGACATTGGCCCACCTAGGGTCCATTTTCCCTTTTGTTAGACATCAAGTACAGTAGACGCCCACTTTCTCTTTTATGCCAGTTGCAACATGCACTATTGAACAATTTCCCTCCTTGCGCAGTATTTTCTATGCGACATTGTCCCGCGAATAATTATTCTTTTGAAATTACGAAAAAGGTTTAAAGAATGAGTTATTTATTACAATATAGATTCCCGAATGATATGGTCCTTTTTGGCAAAGAGTGGTTGACACTCTAGGATGATGAATACTATTCCTATTGCCAGTATCCTATTTGTGAAAAAAAAGTTTCGTATGAAACAAGGGTGGAACTTTAGTAATCCGGCTTTAACAAACACGACCATTTCATCTTAATTTTCGAGAATATCGAGCCAAAATATCACACTTCAAAATGTCGGGGAGAGCTAGTCTCACGTATACAGATTAAATAATGTGCACTCCAGAAGCAGAGACCAAGAAATCACCCACATCTGTTGACCTACATCATCCCCTTCCCTCTGAAGACGGAGTATTTCAGGTGTTCCAAAACTACTCAAGATTGTGTGTGCTTGTCCAAGGAACATAGTTTAAGTGTTTTTTCATCAATAGAAGAAACCACCTACGAGCCATCCCCTTCAACATTTCACTCCTTTTGAAAATTGTTTTTTTTTAACGTTTCAATCGATTGATTCGTAATGAACAGCATTGCATTTAGTGTCATTAGGCATAAGTGGTACATCTGTATCAAAGGTTTAAGTCCAGTCATCTAACCACCCCCAATGAGGGGGTGTCCATCCCCCTTAACACATGAAAAAAATCGGGAAAAAATGGAGAAAAGTGACATCTTGCACCCTTCAGTTTAAATGTTTACCAGTTGAACGGGTAGTGGTTGCATTGCGACTTTGACCCTGTACAAAGCACAGAACCTTAGTGTGATCGACGCATGGCATACAAGTTTCTCTTACCCTTAGTGTGGGTTATACACCTACCGATCAACGATGTGACATTTTTTCGAATTATCGCACGTGTTGTCCTGCTCCTCCCAGTAGGCAACCCCCTCACATTTGTGTGGCGTGTTTCATCACATTCCTAAGTAGCAAACACGACATTGAGGCAAAGAAATTCATAGTTTAATCCAAGATACCCCCCCCCCCCCGGATACAATCGGAGGCAGACTTTACAGAAATTTGAAAAATATACACCAAAACATTTTTTAAAACCATTCTTTAAATATGTTAATTTTCTTGATAATGCTGGGTCACATCAAGCATCTACATTCTTAAATAGTGACAGCATTGATAGTGGTCAATAAATTTCCAGTGAAGAAGTTTGGTGTTGCATATACAGAAAAAAACAACAACATATTTTTCAGAGATATTGCTGAAGATATATATCTATAAATTAAATAAATTTATATGCAGCCATAAACATTATTGGAAGATAGTACGGTACCTCATAAGTTCCTCTTTCATTGATTAAAAAATGTCAACATAATATTTATTTCTCCACTTACTAAATCTTTAAGTGTTAGTGTTTTTAGTGGAGATAAGTGGAATGTGAATTTTATAATTTCCCAAATTAAGAGAGATGTGTCAGACATCAAAATTATATACCAATCAATACATGTAATGTATTTGTCAAACTCATTGATCAATGTATAGTTAAAGTTATGATGATATTTGAGAAAAAATCATGTAAGAATAATAGCATGGATTTACTATGTGTAGGTTGACAGTCCAAACTCTGTTTGTATGTTCGACATTTGGTTGTAAATAGGTTCAACTTCACCTAGGTTCAGCTGGTGAAGCAAAATAAACTGATTTCTAAGCAGCGTTTGATATTTTCTACACTGATCTTTTAGTTAGAAAGCTCCATGTTAATAGTGCACATAGTTCTCTTAGTAAAATATAACTACTTCATAAAATAAAAGGAATATTGTTAGAACAAATATTTTGTTTTCAGACCTAATTTATATTAATTCTGGTTTTACATATTTAAAGAATGTAAGTCACATCGACTCATTAAAAAAAAAAAATATATCCTACATTTTGAAATGTGCTGATATAATGGATTAAAACAGAATACTGAATGAATAAATAAATAAAACTATACAACCAAAAACGTTGCATACCATGTATGGCCATGTATGAGGGCAATAAACTAATTTACTCTCCGGAAACAAGCATCTGTTTTAATTCTGATCAAGCAACCATTGATAGTGGTGGATTCAATATTTTAAAAAAAGATTTTTTTAACAAATACTTACCATCATTCATTTATTATTTCCAAAATACATTGTAGCAATTAAATGCAGTAAAAATTTGATATTCATAAGTAACAAAAGTATTAATAATATACCTACCAATGAATTATCCACCTTTATCTGAAGGAAAACCAGATAAAAAACCACGGACAGGATGAGGCTCCTGAGATAATTTACACAACCATGCCAAGATTGCATACAGAAAGAAAAAGAAAACTATTGAAAAACATAAAGGAACAAAACTGTATTCAGCATTCATGAGAAAATAATTGTTCTTTAATCAAAATTAAGAGTACTAAAGCAATGGTATGACAAAGTGTAGAAGGAATTTACATCACTTTACATTAACTAGAATAATATAAAAATGCAATACTTTTTGGGAAATTGAAACTCATATTCACTTCTTTTATTAAAATTAATAAATTATTTTAATATAATACAAGCAGTTGTGCAATAAGGTTAGAGATTTTAGGAAGGTGAACAATAGTGTTGAACTAAGCAATTATAAAGTAGATGGCAACAACTTGTATTGGATTGTAAAGCCATAGGACTATATTTTGAAAGTAAATTATTAAAAGAAAATGATGAAATCAATTATTTGAGAGCTTTAAATGAAGGTTAATTTCATTCAGTGCGATCTAGCGGTCGTAAGACAAACGTCTGCATACAAGAAACCCTAGAGAATGATGGGATTCGACAATGACGTCATCTCGTTTCTGGACATTCTGGAACTGTTCTGGAATCTGCCGTGTGCACAGGGTACCAGGTCGCATGAGCGCAGCAAGACTTGCACATCTACCATGCAAACGCACACCAACCTTGCACAAACCAGACACGGGCACTCGTGCAATACGCGTAGTGAAACGTCGAATTTGTGTTTGTTTCCTCTTTCATGGTTTATTATCCTACTCTGAAACTTGTGATCAAAATATTATCACAGTAGCCAACTAAACAATAAATGAACTTACCACTCTTTCGCATTGCGTTTCCTATTTTTCTCCATGCATAATTTTTTGCTTGTACATTTCGAATTTCTTTATGTTTATGATCATAGAGAACACGATAACAAAACATACTCGACTAGACGCTCGTCGTCTTGAAAACCTTTTTTGGGTATTACAATCAAATTAGATACGCACTAGTTTCAGCACCTGACCGTCGGCACCGACTGCCAGGCAGCTTCCGTAGCGATTTAGATGCGACAGTAAGGGATACCAAATCGATGAAATCATGACCGTTCACTGCCGAGCAGTTCCAACAAAATTTGATCTGACTACCGTTACAGCAGCTAACTGCTAACCGCTACGGCAGGCAGTAGCAGCGCACTTGCAGAACTGCCTTAGAATATTAGTTTTTTTTCATTTAAGTAAATGGCTTCGATTTTAAATTATTTTTTAATCTAAATGGATGGATTGTGGTATTTTATACAGTTCTCACCAATTTAGTTAATATTTTTTAAGAACAGAAAAAAAAGTGTCACCAAATACATTACAATTTCAAATGCATTTTTGTACTTTTTAAAACCTCTTTCTATTCTGAGTAATAATGAAATAAGTGACTATTCAACAATCCATAATAAGAGGTTTAGAAAATATATTCCATTAATTTATTATGTAAGTGATGGGTGTGGATGTATTTTTTTTTAATGGGGCTTTAGGGCTCATCAACATCGAGGTCATTAGAGCCCAGTGTGATGTGGATGTACCTATGAACAGTTGTTACTGGTAGACATAAATAACAAACATTCTTGGAGTATTTTTAACTAATCAAACTATCCCACTTTTACCCAATGTTATCTCAGAAAAACTTAAATTAAATTTTTTAAACACTTTTTATGTAAATGTATGATTTCTTGTTAATCACGAAATCATTTAAAAGATGACATACAATTGACACATTTGTTGTTCAAATCTTCATTTCCATGTACAACTTCATAACTTAAATACCATCATGGACCAGACACATGCACAATTAGTTAGTATTGTTATATTACAACACATACCAAACAACTTTCATTCAAATCTTAGAGGAGTATGCTGTAATGTCAAATCTACCTCTGCCTTAAGGCTCTTTATCGGAATTGATGGGATGATCCCTTGCTTGCTTCTGGAGTAAATTAGTTTGTCTTCCATGTGGTTAGTTAGTAACTGCCTTTTTGACAATAAATTTACCATTACTATTTTGAAGACCAGGTGTTTGGTACAGTAGAACCTCTTCATAACCCACCACACAACATTCAATTGGTAAACAATGCACTATTTGTATTATACATTATTGTATGGGTAAGCCTTAATTACTCAATGAAAATTTACATCTTTTGGATGTGTCGATGTGTTAAATTTGGTATTTGTCACATGAAACTGCTTCTGAAAATTTCATTATCAGGTATTTGAAAAAAAATAAATAAATCACTGACTTTTACACTTTTATTATACACTTAATTGACATTATGACAGTTAAATTATGAAACAAATTTGTTATCATCAGATAAGTAGTAGTTTCAAAAAAAATCATACTACTTGAAAACCTTGTATAACAGATTCCTAATTGAAGTAAAGTGGACAATAAAAAGTTTTTCATATTTGTGAACATCAAAATTATTCCAGTAATCCAAATCAAAACCTTAATGTTATTCTTTTACCAGTTTATTACCATGATGATCCAGTAACTTCTGAAAATGAACAAGCAAGTTTTTCTCTACAGAAAATACAAATACATGAGTAAATAGCTTTTATTCCATTCATAATCCACACAATTTCATAAGAAACTGAACTATATACTTTAATACTATATCCCTGACACAAAGACAAAACAGTCACATCTTATTGAATAGACAGAGCAGTTATTTTCTTTCCCTCCGAGGTGTAGTAAATCAATATTTGCTCTAATATTTATAAGAAAAAGACGGGGAGAAAGGGACAGGCATTGCAACACACATTCCTTGTTCATTAGGTTCATGCTTATCCCCAATTCATCATACACTTTCAAAGGTAGTAGCAAAACCAAGACTCATCACATGCTATGAATGATGAGCTAACTAATAATTTTTCAACAGCAAAGATATGAACAGAGAAATATTTTATTTCTACAAGCTCATAACTGAATTCACTTTCACAGTTGAAGGTGTAAGATGTGGAAGAAGTATAATATGTTTAGTGGCAAAGGAATAATAAATTAAAGAAACCTAAAGATGTTATTTCATGATGAATAATTTAACTCTGCAATAATTAAATACACTTTTAACATTCCGTGGTAGAAAGAAGGACCAGCTACGTATTCAGTCTGAGTGGGTATGAGGTTTATCCTGTGCCCCTTTCCATTTGCAACCTTCAGCCATGAAGAAAAATTATAACAAAAAAATATATATTTACACGATATAAAAGGTTCTTGAATGGTTCCCAAACCCCAGAAGAAGCTTTTTTTACTAACATTATATTAACCCTAGAAGGTCCAAATTATTTCATAGTCATAATTTTAAAAGTTTTATTTCTTTTGAGAACAAAAATGTAGTTTTTGTAATTCTCAAATATTACATGTTCTGAGGTGAAATGCAAATACTTCCCTAAAGTAAATGTAGAGAAAAATTCACACTACACTGTTTAGAAAATATTATAAATTTAAATAATTAAGGAAATTATGGAAATCAATATTCTAATATTACATAGAAACCACATCTCGTTTACAAATTATTTTACAAACAACACAGTTACAAGTAATACAAAATATCTATATATACAGTATGTAACAGTGCGTAACAAGTAAACTGCACAAGTCCTGGTCACGCTTTGCAAGGTCCTAGAGGAATATGCGTTATCACAGATAATACAAAAACCTTAATGTAGCAGCCACCTGAATATAAACAAATCAGTTAATTTAAATAGGGAATGCATAATAAAAAAAGTGAGCATGAATATAAGAATACACGCATAATGAGAAGCAGGCTGGGCCATTTTAATTATGAAGTACTGCACTTGGATAAGCCTACGCTTTCTATTGTAGCCTAGAACTGGTGCAGAAATAAAACACCTTGCAAAGCACAATGCCAGTCCCATTATTAAACACAGCATTACATTTTATCTTCTGATTCATACTTTGAGCGGCTTTCATCTGTATCCGCTTCACCTCGTCTTCGCTCTCTAAAAGAAAAAAAGAAAAGAAAAAGCCAGATTTGAACACAAGACTTATTGAGAAGACTGATCTTACTGTAATATCATGACATAATAAACAAGGTTTTTATTTACTCTTTATTTAACATATTAGAAAATTCAAAATGTCTTTTTCTATGGTTTCTCTTCCACTATTTTGAGAATGTTAAAAACTGAAATGGATTTTGACTGTGGCCCTAACTTATGAATTTCAAGTTCATGAAAGAATTTTTCTTTTTCACCTTTAAATATAAAAAATATTACTAATAGCACAAAAAACTAAAACTAGTAAAGCACAAGATATATTTCAAGAGAGTTAAAGGTGAAAGAATCATCTTTATATAAACAATTATAGTTACTTAGAAACAAATTCACACATAAAAGGATACATTTCACAGAGAGGAAACACTGTTTCAATCTTTGCTGGTCATAAAGAATCCCCCCCTCCTAAATTTGGCAAGCTATTTAAGATTATATGAATAATCTGGCCTTATCAGAAGAAAATTGGCCAAAAAATGTTTTAAATGAAAGAAAAAACTTATTTCTGAAAACAAGTTAGAAATGTGATTGCTGCAATGAAGCACTTGTTTACTTACATTTCACATGATGGCAAATTTTTTATTTTCCCAGGATAGTTCTCCCAACAAACTTCAATGCATTACAGGGCGTATAATTGTCCATCTTATTTTATCCAGGCCAACTTAATTTTCTCTAAGTTTTGTTATATGAAAAGAAAGATGACCTCAATGTGGAAAGATATTCCTTTGAAGATAAATTAAATATGATTACAGAATCCAAGATGCCTAGAGTTTCATTGTGAGCTGTGGAGGAAAACTTGCATACACCAGTGTACATGGTAGGCAAGACTATGTAGAAGGAAGATACATTTAATTTCAACATTCAACCCCACATCTATTTGGTGAACACAACAGGGAAATCAGCATATGGAAACTCAGCAAATCTGGATAATTGGGCTTTGGTATTTTTTAAAGTGATTGAAATATGTACAGGGATTTTCTTTCCACAACCCTCATTTAACACAAGTTAGGTTTAACTTGTTCACTTTTAACTTATTTAAAAATTTCTCTCAAATAGAAAACAGGTGGTATATTTTTAAAACTAGAATTAATTCTAAATGTGCGATGACAGGGTTACCTCAAGGAACTATCTTAGGCCCACAACTCTCAATGATTTATATAAATAATTTTATTAATATGTCATCATCCTATATCGTTTACGCTGATGACAGTGTTATTGAGTTCAGGAGTAACCTAGTCTACGGTCAGTTATTCTACCAATGATGAATTAAAGGATATTTATAGATTTAATTTGACTAACAAAATGGAATTTGCATAAATGCAATTGAAAACATTAAAAAAAAAACTAAAATAGATATTGTCTATCAAAAGTTTAATATCTCCTACCTCCCGATTCCTTNACTAAAATAGATATTGTCTATCAAAAGTTTAATATCTCCTACCTCCCGATTCCTTTGTTAACTTGGTTTCTGGAAGAGATTTCTTTTTGATATATGGTCAATATTTTTTCTACTAATCAATAAATAACAGGCAAATGTAAAGAAATTATAAATGCAAGAAGAGCCCTGGCATAGGAGCTACTGAGACAAAAAACACGGGCTACTGTAAATATCGCACGCGAAAGACTTCGGTGTAACAACTATGTTGTATCATAATATTCTTGGAACACCATGAATTTTCGATAAGTGATTATGAATAGATGTGCTAAAATGTTTGTTGAGGTATCCAACATTTGGCTGATGATCTTAAAGTACTCAAATATAGTGTGAAAACAAATTTCAAAGGTATATAATGGGGGAGAAAATGTCACTATATTCGGGCCAAAACAGTACCTACAGGGTTGAAGCTTATATAGATAATATAAATCATAGGAGGAGAAAATTTGATAAATTTTGCCTAACATACTTCAGTTAGCATGTAGTAAAAAGCTAATTAAGAGAAAAAAACTCTAATAATATCCCTGATACAAAATTATATAACATTGACATATTACCGATGACAATTTTTAACTTATTGCCCCATGTTTTAATTTTAATTATATGTACTACTATGATTTATTTCGTGTCAATTCGCCTTATCTTTCAAGAATTCGCAGTATGTTTACTCATGTTTCATTCAAGTCAGTATGAAAACTATGAGTTTGTGTACATTGTTATTTTAGGTGGGCAATAATAATGGTAATAGTAGTAGTAGTAGTATTTGCTAAATATAATCATTTCATTGCTGTAACAGTGCCATATAAAAGGCAGTTTTAAAGAGTCTGAGATTTGGCTACTGTACAACGACCTTGTTAGAAAACTATAATTTTTATAATCTATTAACTTAATAAATCTTCATCAATTATTTGTATAAACAACCTTTTTGATCGAGTCAAAAGCAACACAGTTTACATGACAGTTGTAAGGAGAGTCAGCTCTGTGTATGACAACTACCCAGTACTCAAGACGGGCTCATGAATGATGAGGCTAATGGCAGGGAGCCACACATGAGCCTTCAAGAGGCTTAACCCACAAACTGCCTGGTCACAAGGTTTCATAGGATTCTTTTTTTTAATTGGGGTTTTAGGGTTTGCCAACGTGTAGGTTATTAGAGTCCTAGTCTCGTAGTAAAAGCTCAGTTACAAAAGCAGACCAAATGTGGTGTGCAGCTGTTCCGTGACTGCACCCTCAACATAGAGGTGTTTGAGCAGCCTGTGACCAAATTCTCGGGAGATTTCAACTCTTGCGGGTGTGATTTCACCTTGCGAGTAGTATATTGTAATAAATAACTTGTAGAAAGAATACACCAAGTCTAAGTGAAATAGAATGTCATAAAACAAATATCGTTAAACCATTTACAAACTTACCCTTCCTTACGTCGATCAGATCGTTCCTTTGAGCGAGAGCGGTCTTTGCGTGTATCTCCAGAACGAGAGCGATGGGAGTGCGAGTGACTCCTGCGACCTCGACTCCGGCTGCGCGTCGAGCGGCTGGAGTGGGTGCCACGCGATTTACTGCGCGACCGCGTGCGGGAGCTGCGCTTCGCACTGTGACTCCGGCCGCCTTCCCGGCTCCGAGAGCGGGTTCTTCGCCGACTCCGTTCCCGCTCCGACCCCCGCTCGCGATCTCGCTCTCTTTCTCTTTCCCGGTCTCTCGAGCCACCGAGGCTTCCACTGCCACGCTCCCTATCTCTATCTCGTATTCGCTCCTCGCGATCTCGGTCTCGATCTTTCAGCTCTTGACGCTTTTGCTGCTTACGTTGCTCCACTGTTTTCTGCAACAAAAACAATTCAACGTTCAATTATTATACAACTTGCCACACAATCTCTGAAATTACAAATAAAACGCCAGAGACAAAGTTGTAAAAGTCTAAATAAACACAAAATAGGTTTTTATTTGTCACACATAATTCTAATAATAGCATATACATTATACTCATTTTTTATTAATTCAATACAAACACAAATAATTAAAGATAAAGGCAAAAAAAAATTAATGACACCCATTCACATGAGTAAAAAACCTCATATAAAGCTATTCAGTATATTAAGATAATCACTGCAAGAGCAAATATTAATGTTCCAAAACATGTACAAGATCTACAAATCTACTTGAAGTACAATTCAAGCTGTCAAAAATAGAGCATGATTTTTCTTTTTTTACACAGGGTTGCATTTTAATAAAACTAGCAATGATAACATAGGGTTATAAATGAAGGAATAATTTAAAATCAAACCAAAAAAGAAAAAAAAGTTGTAAAGTATTCTTTTACTGAATTTTCAACACACACATAATACATTGAAATTTCTCCCCTAGTTTCTATATCCACAAGTCTTCAATTCAGATTAAAAATTCTCTGTCTCTAATTTAACTGCTCGTGAAGGACAGTTACCGCAATAGTAATAGAATCAAGCGGCTTATGTAACCTTGAACCCCATGAACTTATTCACACTTTATTCCAAATGCACAGTCTGACCAAGAGGAGGGAGCAGAATTGGGATAATTGAAGGGAAGAAGCTTCACAGTGACAATTTTCATACTTCCTGAATAGCATTTGCAAATCTGATTCCCAAATAAGAGTGGGTACCATATAGTTTCTAGAACTCAGTTTTAAGAACACTCACACTCAGCTTACATGGCTGCAATGTTTTATGCCCTATTTAGATGTTGATTCTGGGAGTCGATTTGAAAATTAAATTAAAGTTTCTGGTATTCAGCAGCTTCTTTCCTTCACTCTCCCACCTTTTCTTCTTTCCAACACTCTTCGTCTGACCTTTATTTCGAAATGTCCGACCTACCCAAGCAAGGTACACTCTCCCTACTTCCACTCTCACCCTTCAACTCTTAAACTGATCATGGAAGAATCGCAGCATCTAACCCTGCTGGGCATGATCTTGATATTGCACCCAAATCACCTATAGGAATCTTCCATCTTTATATGCTGCTGGCGCCAAAGTTTTATTAACATTAGTGACCAACAAATCGCGTTCAGAGCTTGTCATATGAATAGGGTCTTAAGCATAAAATAGTTAGTCTTCATTAGGTGTAATAAAATGACTCTTATTTCACAATTTATTTCCAGATTTACCAGGTTTCTGGTGAACAGGAGGTCCAATTAACAAATGTTAGACCGAAAATTATGAAAATATACCTGCTTTTGGCTTATAAATTTATGAATACCACATTAGTATTAAATTTCTAATTAGTAAATTATTACGAAGTTAAAATAAGAAATTCTTTCAACATTTCCTTGGTCTGAATGATGTTGGTTACATGAAAATAAAGATATCTAATGGAAAGTCTGTCCAATCCAATGTATTTCACGACTCTTTTCACACAGATTTACAGATTAGGTAGATTAAAGTAAAATTCATTATACCTCAAGCTCAGAGAGCTTCTCTCTGATTTTGATGAAACCCAAATGTAATTTACCACCAAAGTGATCAGCTAGGCGCCTGTCATTATCATGAATACCCAAGTATGCTGAGCACACTTCACAAACTCGCAATTTCTGTTGCTGATAACTGCTGGCAGGCATTGAGTTACGATACTCTCCTTCTGCAGCACTTTTCTTCTTGCGCAAATCTTCAATCTAAGGCAAAAACAAAGAATATGGCAAAATATTAATTGATTCACCACCTACTCAATTTTCAGTCAATGCTATTAAGAGAATATCATACAGTGAAACCCGCTTATAAGAGTTTCTTGTTTATAGTGGACCAATCATATAATTGTGAGATGTGTTAGTAGAAAATCTGTACAAGCACAACCTATGAAAATGCTAAGTTTATGTACTCTCAAACCTTGCCACATATACCGTCAAGACTGAATCCAGAACTACGTTAGGTATGTCATCACAGCTATAAAATACACATTTATATTCATTTATGTTTTATATTTCAGGCATATTTTAATTTTTTGGGGGGATAATTTTCCACAATGCAAGTGTTTGCTTGAGCGTATTAATGAGGGCCTCACTTTCCAACTTGTTTCATCAAAGCAAACTTCATTTTTCCTTATTAACGTAGAAGTATTACTTTTTATTTTTGAAAGAAATACATCAATGAAGAAAAGATTGGTGAAGTTAAGTTCAACTTGCTAAAAACTACTTACCACAAAGGAGAGACAAATATAAATTCCCCCTGGTGTCTCTTATAGAGAGATTTCACTGTATCAAAATTCTGATTGAAAAGTTGTTCTGAAACTATTAAGTGATTTTACAGACTTTATGGTGTTGAACACAGAAAAAATTCTTTAAAAATTCCATCACATCAGGTTTTCACACAAATGATATATCTCTTATTGTAATAATTGCTAAATGAGCAAAAAGATGCACGTTATAAGGTTTTGTACTTACAAACAAATGAACAAGATTGTATATTTTCTTTGTATTTGCGAGTGAAAGATAAAGTTTGAAAGATAGTTCATACATCTGCAGAGGCTGAATCTGGTGAATATAACATATGATGATGAAATACTTGTGCAATTTTGTCAGGTTCAAACAAGATCACTTTCATGTAGCGAACACACTTCCTGCTGGATCTTTCAGAAGTTATTGTTGCAATTTTGTTTATGTTCCCTAATATGAACTGAAATGTTTTGGAGAATACAAAAAACAAATTATACATGTTGCAATTTTACTATAAAGATAATAAATGACTTACTTCAGATTTTCATAAAAAAGTGTATTTTGCTTCTTTTGGCATACGATTTGCAGACCAAGACTAGTCTTGAACTCATCATAAAGTTTGTTCAGTTGTATATGAGAACTTAGACAGTGATCTCAAGGAAAGAAGTGTTCTTTCCATTTTGGTAAACTAATAGTTTCGAGGGTGCCAAAGTACCATTTACTTACTTTTGCTTGTATAATGTGCAACGATTTAAGTAAAAAAAAATACAAAGGAGATTTCTCATCGTAGCATTCAGTCAGCAAACTGTCTCATCCCCAATAGGCCAGACATACCTGTTACTCTCCACCCATGTGCACTGGACCGGGTTTATCTGAAGCAATGTTGAAGGAGGGTGTTTTGGTTGGGCCAGAAGTAAGAAAACGTACTAGGTACAAAAAATTTTGAGAAATGGAAGTGAAAACATATCTGGAACACTTTCAAATTTGTTACAAGTGATTTTCTGGGGAAAATGCCAGGAAAGTACCAGGACTATAAAATATTGTTGAAGATATGTTTGAAACTTTCAAGAATTTAAACTGCAACATGAACTTGAAGGTTCACTTTTAAAGCTCTGATTTAAACTACTTTCCAGAAAATCCCAATGCAGTTAATGAGGACCAGGTTGGAGGTCCCATCATAAAAGAAAAGAATGGAAAGATGATATCAGGGTAAGTGAAATGTTCAACAGCTGATTGCCGTTGGATGCAGAAAGGAGTAGATCAAGTAGTTACAAAAGAAAAAGTGGTAATATGTTTAGAGGAAAAAAGAAAATGTGCTAACAACGACTTTTAATGTGTTTACACTCTTCACAAACACTTTGAAAGTACTACTTTAAAAATGCTTCATTTCTCCCTTTAGTATAGCAATAAAAATGAAGTATACTCTTTTTTTCCCTTTAATTTTAAATTGGATATTTTTATAAAATTTCAAATGTATTTGTGAGGAAACCTTACATGATATTTTCCATGCAGTTAAATAGGAACAATTTAGTACTTATATTTATCAAAATAATTTTTTATAAAGAAAAGAAACTTACAATGATTCCACTACACATTATAATTGAAAGTGGCAAATAAGTCATTGAAACACAAATATTAGATTGATATAAATATCAGTTTAGTGAAACTTCCCTTAATGTACTCTTCTCAATAGCGGATGTGTTTTCACTTTCCTTAATTTTTATTCTATGTTGACTTCAACTTCTGCAACACAAACACTTCTCAACAGCAGACCAATTTTAAGATCCTATGAGTGTGTTACAGAGAAGTTTCACTGTATTAAACCAACCCCAGTCAGATGTAACCCATCTGTTAGACAAAGATCTCTAAATTTCCTGACAGCACACTGATCCTCATTGAAAATTTCGATTAAACCTCCTAAAATCTGTTTGATAGTTATAGATGTTTGCGAAGGCATCAGTCAATCCATACAAAATCTTTGAGCATGCTTGTACCAATGAATTAGGCATCATAAGCACACAGCACCCAAATTCATAACTTCACAAAATCGATTTAAATTTAAAATTCCCAGCCCCCTTTAGACAGGGAAATTACATAAAGAAACACCAATATTTACAAAATGTGATGTTGAATTTTCATGGTATTGATACACTAGTTATAAAAGGTAGAGAAGTTCTATTTTTTCCCCCTTCTAAATGTCAATGTTTTCCTACAAAATAATTTTGACGGCAATAACTAGTTACTAACGTGATTTTTGTGGGACATTGCACTTGGCATAACATGACATAAAAACTGTTAAAATGAGAGTTGTTATTTCAGCTCAATATTCTTATCAGTCTTCAAATCTTATTATGGTTAAAGAAACATGAAAATCCAGCTAAGCAGTGTCATAATTCTACTATTCACATCCATTATATAATCTAGAAAAGTAAAATATAAAAATATATTATGGGTATTGTCCAAGGACAGTCGTAAGATATATAATTTCCCCCACCACTAGCCTACTAGTTATATTGATGTAAAGCTTCACTACTTTGGAACACATTACCTCCTCCATCAACTTCATACTTTCTTCAACAAGACCCTCAGCGCCAAGGACTTCTGCCCGTGCAAGTTTCTTCCCAATTTGTTCAGCTAATTCATGAACTTTATTTGCTTTAGCAGCAACTTCTGCTGATAATTCTTCTTGAGTTTCAGCCAGACGTTGCTTAGCAAGCTCAGTACGTCTGTCACAATCTGCGATAAATGCCTGAAGATGTTCCATAGCCTAGTTCACACACAGTGGTTAATTCAAGAATCAGGATAACAAAGGAATTGGCACATAAAACAACCAAAAAAACTGATTTAAGAAGAACTGAATTTACATTTGTTTAAAATTAATTCATACTATCACCAAATTATACAAATGTTATCACGGAAATGGAAAATCTTTTTTTGTATGTTCAGAAACAAGGACAGCACCCCAATTTTTATACACAAAACAAACAATTATACAAGCCTACAAAAATTTAAATTTGCATTTGGGGGTATGGATTAAATTAAGTGATTTACAATAAAATTGCTGTGCTGGGTTCACCAAATCTACAAAAACAAAATTAAAAAGAGTGGTGATTAGTAAAAGAATTTTGAAAGGAGAAAAAGAAAGAATTTTGGTTGTTTTCCTAACTAATTGAAAAACTTAACAGTAACAAAGAGAACACAAAAACAAATTAGAACAGATGAAGGAAGAGACACTCTCCCAAAAGTACACAATATCAAATGGAAAGAAATTCTATTATCTCCAGCCATATTAGCGTTAGAATAAAGATAATTGAATTTATTCGTTATAAGTTCATTTGTAAGTTCTTCCAGCCATGTGCAGGTATTATTCCCTATGTGGGTATCATTCTTGTAATACTATGTTTGACCATACTGGAATTGAGAAAGTAATATAAAGTTTGAATATTATTTAAACAAAAACATTTTGGTCATTTCCCTGACTTTTCTAGTTTTTTCAGACTCTGGTCACCCTAAATAACTAACAAACATACCATTAAAATTAGCGTAAATAATAAAATAGACATTTACATTTACTGAAGTAGTTTCTCTGTGGGTCTATACTCACATCTATATCGTAGTAATAGTCCTTGTGTTGACTAGCTTTTTCAAAGTCAGCACGCAGCGCTAGATCATGAATTTTGGGGCATTCTCCCAGATCCATACGCTGCGAGGAAACAAAATCAAATTTTATCACAACACAATTTAATGAAGAGCAATTGCATGTTACTTATTCAACTAACAAAGAGGCCACCTTTAGAAAAGGAAAATTAGCAACTAACCAAGATTGGAATGTTTGTTCATAAGTCTTAGAAAAATAAGTTTTCAAGACAAAATATTACAAGTCTGGTCAAAGATTCCATAATAGTTTGTGTTGATTGCATCAAATAAATTTTTAAAAATTGTCAAATGAAATACTTTGGTAACATTTCATAGCAAGGCTAATAGGAGACATCACTTTCCTCTCTTACGAGAGGAGTTTAAATAAAACTAACAAATCATTTAAGCTTAAAATGCCATTCACTGAAAATGTTTCCCATTTAGATTCTCATTTTTTATAAAATAATTGATTGACTAAATTTCATATTTCAAAGGGCAACTGATGAAACAAACTATTATGGTTGGTACTAATGAAAAGTATTCAGGAAAGATATTCTAAAAGACTATAAAAACAAGGAGAATTATTTTTGTATACTATTTTTTTAATCACCCACTCATGCCTAATTATCACTCCATAATACAAGATGAGTCATTAGATGTAACAAGACCTGATCACAACAATCCCAGAATTGTGATTATGACAAAAATTGCAGGATAGACCAAAAGCAGCTCAAATAAATTTGTGGGAGCTGTGACTTGTTAAGAAAGATGTAACATGCTTAAACACTAACTTCACCAACTTATCATGAAAGTTTTTCCTCCAATTATTATCCCAAAATAAAACCTTCCAACACTGAAAATTTTGACAATTATAGTAATTAAAAATGGCACCAAATAAAATAATAACAGAACCTTATCATAAAAAATATCAATAGGACATTAATGCCTCTTGTATAATCTGATATTTTTCTATCTTGGAGGGAATGAAATTCAATCCTGCCATAACAGCAGGAGATAAAGTTACTAACACAAGTGTTCTATCTGCCTCCTCCAAGATGTTAAAAAGTAAAATGAAATCATTGATATTTGAAATTTTTTGAGCTCAAATAAGAAAATCTTATGGCAACTTAATAAGAAGGTATGTAGACTTGTCGCAAGCTGAGTTGGCGGAGCGTCCTACTATTCATTTCGAGCACTTATTATGCACAATCCACCGAAAAGATAATGCCTTTATAAATTGCATAACGTTATCAGAAATATTATTTTGCAATCAGCTTGCATTCCTGAGATGACCTTCTGAATCCTTCTTGGCCTAGGGTCAGTACTTCTGCAAAATTCTGTATGTTGGGATTTTAATTCCCGGAAGACTGCTCAGCCCACATGCGCTGTCCAATGCAATGACGAACACTCATGTTGAATCCAGAGGCTAGCAATATGCCATTAAGACACCAGTAAGCGATTGCCCCAGCGACAATTGAAAAGATGCCGAGACTGCCTTGGGTGGAGGAGTCAGCCTCAGCTGACGAGCTATGAATGGATGTGGAAAGTAAGATGTTTTTAGTAATGCCTGATAATGAGACGATGTCCGCAAAAAGAACCTTTGTTGGCGCCACCAACTGAAATTGCGCCAACTCTACATTACTTATTGGTCATTAAAATTATACTGCAACAAGCCAACACTTATGAAAAACTAATTCAAAGTATTATTTAAAATAACTGTTGATATTACTTGAAAGAATAACATAGGAAGAAACTGTAGCAAGCTATGCATTACTGAGAATTTTCCCACCCTGAATAAATTACAATGTAATGATATATCAATACCAAAGATTTTTTTTCTCTTAAATATAAGGGTGTCATACAGGTGTAGAATATGTCTTGAACATACAGATACAAGCATCTTGTATGTAACAAAACACATACATACACATACTCAAAGTAAGTCACATACTACAGCTAAAAACTAGCAAATAGTATGGACAAATACAGTTGAAAACTTAAAAATTAAATAACAACATCCTAGGATAATTATAAATTAAGGTAAAGAATAGTCATTTGTTGACTTTGACCAAACATTTCTTGGGTAAAGGCATTCTTTTGAACTAATTATCCACAAAAGTATAAACTTCATACAAATGTCAATAACAAATAACAGACAGAAATTTAATATAAGAATAGACACCTCCTTTGCCAGCATGCCTGGGTTACTTTATTATAAATGCAGGCTATACTTAGCAATGGAGTTGTTATGTGGCCTCTTTAATACTAATATTTTCTTATAATACAGAAGAATTTCTAAGAGCCATAGAACATTACCACACCACATATTTTAACAATTTGTAGTAAGGATTGCCTGTTTTCTCACCCCCCTCAAGCCTACAAGCCTAGTTGAGAGAATATCCTCCTTGTGTTATTTTATGCAACTTACAGACTGAGACAACTCTTCGAACTCGATTGGTGTCGCCAAATGATGTAATGGTGACAAAATCCCTTCTAAACTATCCACATGGGTGTGTGTCAATTTTTTTTATATTTCCCTATGGGTGAAAGAGACCAGTTGAAAAATAAGTCGAATAATCTATCTCAAGTTTCAAACATCTAGAAGTTGAATCCCTTAACTAAACAAAATTCAGAACAGCCTAAATTCAGACTGCAAAAAGGATATTGAGGTACATCACCGGTATGACGTGGACAGTACACAGCGGCTGGCACGGATCGAAGCCCCACGCAACCTGGCACATACTCACAGACAGCAAGCCTCATGATGCCCAATCAAGTGAACTAGGAGTGCTCCATGCATATGACGTCAATTACTTACAGACTGCAGAATACCTTCCGCTTGGACAAGACTTAGGAAGAAACAAGATCTTTTGGAATCTAGTTCTCACGAACTCCACCCAAACTGACAGGGGAGTGAAAGAACCACTGATTTACAAATCATGAGGGAGCAATGTGGTGACATTACTATTTTAAATTGATTTTGCCACCTTACAAGAATTCCACCTTACTTACCAACCCATGTTCCTGGCTCCTTCACAAATTTTATTCAATGTACAGTACCTTACAGATGAGCTTTATTCAGCTTGGATATTACCACAACAATCAACCACTATACAAGTCATGTACTTACAGATACTAAATTTGAACCTCAACCTCTTAAATCCTCATTAACAAAGCCATGATATTCTGGAAAGAACTACAATTTGTTTCATTAATACTTGTACTCACTGCACTGGCATTAACCTACAGGCTGCTATTTCTGTGACTACTGAGTACTGCAACTGCTGCTTCTGATCTGTAACTTGTCTGTGAGTGGTTTCACATTCACTAAAAGGATATCAATATTTAGAAGGCAATAATTAGAACTAAGAATTTATTGTGAAAGAAGAAATGAAACTCATCAATTATTAAAAATTTCCATTCTTAAAAGATACTAAATTTTAAATCATGAGGTTAATTTTCACCAGTGAAATTTCAGAGTTTTCTTTATCAAGCGTAGTCACCAAAAATTTTCATTAAATCAATCATAGTCCTACAATATTCCTAAATCAGGTATCAAATCTGGTTTATTGTATCAGTTAAATCAACTGCTCAAAAGAAATAAAATAAATTCAATAACAACTTACAGTGGAAGACAGAATTTCATGAGGACAGCAGCTCAGCAAAAAACTCTTGCAAACTTTAGGGTCAGAGAACTTCACTTGAAAGCGATTATTCTCACCTGGGAAAGTTCATTATCTTTCATTATTATATTCACCATTATTATTGAACAAACAAAAACTTCAGAATACAGAATAGTAGATTTCTAGGATTATTCCTAGAAAATAAAATGACACTTTTCTCCTTATAAGTAGGTAAATAGTTGCTTCCCAACTGACAAAGGTGAAGGTCGAAAAGGTTTTTCTTTAAATTTGTCAGTGGCTATAATGTGTTCATTTTCTCTTTACCTGGGAAACCACATATTTAGAAGAAGTGTCATTTCAGTTTAGAATATTTTGAACTATAAATGTAAGTGAGATAGTAAAAATGTGGGGTAGTTTAAAGATGAGTTATGTTTTGAGTGCTACAGACGAAAATGGTTCATTTCAAACCAGCTTAAAACTAGGTAATTGAATCTAACAAAAATAAAGAACAAAATTTAAGTTTTAAAATTTTACATAGAGCTGTATTATTGAAATGAAGAATTAACAATTGGCCAAAACAGCAGATAAAAACTGCATGTGATCATGTGGAGAACAATTAGTGATAACAGTAAATTAATAAACATAACTTATGTTAAGGTATTAGAGAAGAAAAAAATATTAATTTTAACGAGCTGAAATACATAACCCATCATGGCATTTTGGCCAGCGAGATGGATCAAAATAACTTCAGGATTTTCTATTTACACTTAAGACAACATAGGAAAAAAAATTAACAAATTAGTCATCTATAGAGTAACCGATGATTTTCTCTGCAAGGAAACTAATACAAATTGCTGTTAACTTGCAATTGAATCTGCTTTTCTATTTAAGTTATGACAAACCTTAGAGTTATAAATTAACAACCTTTTTGTCTTACTTTTGACACCACAAATACATCAATATTACGAAATTGCTCCTCAACATAATATAACTTCTTACTAATAATTTATAGTGTTTCTGGGCCGTAAAATCCCGCCATCTTGTTCACAGATTTATAGCTATTACATGAGCTTAACTCTAGTATTTTAGACACTACAAACATTACCATTGCGGCCAGTTCCCATGA
The DNA here is from genome assembly GCA_002313205.1 of Laupala kohalensis. Taxonomy (NCBI): domain Eukaryota; kingdom Metazoa; phylum Arthropoda; class Insecta; order Orthoptera; family Trigonidiidae; genus Laupala; species Laupala kohalensis. The sequence continues at coordinate 193,511 of NNCF01129501.1, forward strand.
GTTGATCAAGCATAGCCCTTATCTGATCGTGGGCAGTCATTTTGAAACACTTTACGAAAAACACTTCTTCACAAATTCCTGAAACATATAACACGAACCAGAAGCGAAAGATATGCAGAACACAGCACGCAACGTACGGAATGTAAGCCACAGGAACATATGACGCATGCGTCGGTAGCTATCAGGTGGGCCAACTATGTGATCTTTCCCAATATTTCTTGTTACTTAGTTATTTCTTTTGAAAAAAAAGTAGTTTCAGTATCAGTAATAATTTGAATCTTAATTAGAGTCAGAATCAACTCTCTTACGGATTGTAATGCTCCTGAAGTGGTCTGGTTTTCAGTTGTCGACACTGCGCATTTTACTGTCAAAATATGGAGAAAGACCAGCGAAGATGGAGTCTAGTTTATGCGCAGTACTTTGGTGGGTGCATTTATTGATTTGTCTTTGAAAAGTACCAACATTGCGGTGAATTTCGGCTGTGGGTGAGTATAATTACGTACTATTAGATTTTAGTAAGTCGTTTGCGAATGTTCGGCTGGTAAAGGAATTAGTAGTAATTGAACAGGTTGCTTTTCCAAGTCGATGTAGTTATATCAGTTGCGATAAAATGGACTGATTTGGTAACGAGTATCTGCTTTTTCTATCGAGATTGTGTGTTTTACTATGCATCAATTTTAAACCCATATTCTCTTCGTAATTTTTGGGTGAGGACCTGGAGTTTTCTAATATTGCACTCATAAAATTTATCTGAAATATGTATTTTAGCGTGTCATTCATCACGAAGATAAACTCATATCTTCTAATTTCTTGGTGGACTGCCTCTTAGAGAGTGAAAAAGGGGATGTGGAGGAACTTCATTTCTTCGTGCCAATTTATGTTCATTTCTCACGAATTTTAAATTATGTATTTTACCATCACTTTCAGTGCTTTAATTTTATATTTACTGATCGACGGCGGCATCCTGGCATTTTTACCAGTAAATTGATGTAGAAAAGTATTTCGGATATCCCGTTATTACATCTTTTATTCTCAACCATTCTTAACAGTATTCCGTGAAGCAAGACTACAACTCCTTTTGCTTCGGGCTTCAGGTTTTGTACGCAGCATAAAATGGCAACATCGGATGGCCTACCTAGCAGGACTTGCGTGCCAGCAAGGTCGACGAGAAGCAGATACGTCCGCTGTTCCCAGACGAAGCGTTGTTGCCAAACTGGCGTATAACGTTTTACTTACTGTGTACTGAACTCATTCGATTCGTCGTTGACCCTATTCACATTAATTAAGATTATTACATTTTTACTAGTAGTTAATGCCCCAGGAGATTCTAATATATACTCAATTTATTTACTTTTAGTAATTCCATTAATTTACTCAATTTTTGTAGATCGTGTTGCGATAAAAGGCGAGCGCTTCTCCATTTCTTCTCTGAAGTTGCCTCTCAAAATAGAAAAATGTGAATAATTGACAATTTGACTTCTGATTATATTGGCATAGCGTGCGGTGCGAAAATAACCTCTCCCACTACGCGTGACCCGCCTTTTTACTGATGTGACGCTCCAACGGGGAGTGTGACCAATATGAAGAATGGCGTGTAGGTCGTATTATGCCACGTTACTACCGATCAATATCGAGACAAATAAAACTTCTTCAAAATTTATAACTTGGAAATTTGGATTATTCATTAAACAATTTCTCGAGAGAAGTTCTGATTGTCAAATGATCGAGTATTTGTTTTTTAAGTTTTCGATATGGAAGGTTGTCTGTTCTCGAGTGTTGCGGGGGCGCGCGTTAGTGTACTGAACAGCCGCCACTATGCTCGGGTCTTTCCTTGCCTCGACCCCGCCTCTCCCCTCACCATCCCTTTCCACTGATTCTTCTTCGTCGAAGAGGATTCACTTACAAACGGGCCGTCAGAAAGCACTGTCAGAGGAGTGGCGCTAGGGAATCGATGTGTTTGTCAATAAACGTCGGACGGTGGCGGTATAGACGGCACCGGGGGCGGCGACGTTGCCTGCCGCGACCGTGCGACGCTTCATCATTTCCATCTCTTGAACAGGACCATTTTCTTAATGTTCCAGTCTCCTGTTTCTATGTATTGCCTGCCAAAGAATTGAACCTGATGTTTCCAAACGAATCTAGTTCAGATGAGATTTACAAAACAAATGCCTTGAAAATAAAATTTTATGTGAGTATTAGGTAACTGCTGCGCAGATGTTGCGATGGCGCCCATGATCTCTCTCTGACCTGCACAAGCTAACCATCGCTCTTGATTTCGCAGGACGCTAACTTAAATACAAAATATGTGCCAGAAGGGGTAGCTGAACACCCCTTGGCGGGCCTTGCCCACTTCAACGAAGCGCATCGGCGCCCGGTTTCAGCCACGGCGCCGCACAAGCCTCAGTTTCCTACCGACCAAGTGCCTGATCAGGGGGTAAGTGAGAACTCCATCTAACCCCGTTTTTCACAGTAGATCTTACATTATTTTCAAGATAATAATTTCGGAAAGGTTTTGGACAAATTAAGACGACTCATTTGTGAAAATTCTTTGAAATATTTATGATTTTAAAGTCCTTAACATCACTTTTACCCTTCTTATACTCGTGGAGTGTTTTTTTTTACTCTACTACATTGAAGTACTTTGTTGCATTGAAATATTATGAAATGGGGGTTTCATTATCTTTGTACTGACATCATGTAAACTATTTTGAAAGTTCATTATAATATTGTTCTTATAACAAAAAAAATGACTCAAATAAAAATTGAATGTTCCAAAATTTTAGTAAAACAAGGAACTGTTTGAATTAGACAGATAAGATCTTGAGATCCATTTGGCATGAGATAGTGGGCAATGCAAAATATTTCGTTGGGAATGTAAACTTTGTAGTTATATACTCTAAAGCATAAGAATGTTAGAAAAAAATACACAATACATCTAACTATAAATATAAACACAATTATGTGATAATCTTAATTTTTTTCTTTTTTATGTTCCTCATACTAGGGCTATCAAATGATGAAAGAAAGGAAATGGGGTTTTCATTCTTTAGTTTTCTTTCTTTCTTTTTTGTTTTTAGAGAATGTTTGACTTTTAGAGAATCATTTATAGAGTTGGTTAAAGTTAAATTTTCTTAAAGCAAAAAGAAACATGATTTGGCAATTTTTAGAGGCTGCTGAGGTAGTAAAAACAGAGTTGGTGCAAGTCTGAAATGTATATCCACAGTAGGTAACTACTGTTTTTTCTTGTCAGTTTATCAAGTCTAGGCATATTTGATGTAGCATTGTGGTGAACTACCACGGTATTAATTAGCATGAGAGTGTAAATGTTTTCTCCATGTATATATATTTTTTTCATGAATTAATAAGTGGATATGTAATCCATTAACAAAAAAAAATTTAATTGAGGCTTCAGAGCTCGCCAACATCGAGGTCATTAGAGCCCTCTTTATAAAATAACAATATAAGGAATATTTTGTTAAAAATGTGTTTGGGTAAGCTCTTTTTAGCTTTTTCACCTTTTGCTAAATTAATCCATTTTTCCAAAATGTATTTCTAGTATGCTACACAATCGTGCTGTTGGAATAGGATTTTTTAAGGATCATAAGAAATTTTAATTTTTTCTAGAAAACAAAATTTAGAAAAATATAAATTTCTGGAGTCTAATTGTGTCACAATCATCCTTATTTTTGGTTGTTTATGAAAAATATATAAAATTAATTTTATTCAGAGATAAATTATGTAAATTTTCTGTATTTTTAAGATTGGCTGAACTAGTTTGATGACATTCAGTTGATTTTAATTTGTTTATGTTGGACTTATTTTCCATGCTGTCCTTTGAAATAGATAAATAAACGGACATGACAAAGATCATCTTGAATGGGAGGTGAATAAACTACATTTAGTTTACCAAAAACATTTACTAAAATATTCCTTATTCTTTCAACTAAAAGATTTTATTTATTTCAAACCTGGTACAAAAGTATACCCACATCAAATCATTATTAATAATACTAGCTGAGTACTCGCGGCTTTGCTCACATGAATTTGTAAAATGTCTTTAACTTTATTCTTTCTTACATTGATATCCCTTGAAAATTTTATCCATTAATGGTGGAGGTTTGATAGTATGTGTATCAATCCCTTATTTTCTTTGGTGTAATTGTGAAATAGTTTTTGGAAAACATTGATTTCCCATTCCATCCCTGTAGAGACAAATTTTCATTACATCCTTTCTTACCTGACATTTTCAATAATTTTTTCATGCTCTTACCAAAGCTCTCGATAATAATTCATGCTCTTCCGAACCCTCACCTCTAGAGGTGTCGTGCATAATGTACTTAATGCAACATCATGTCATTGGAAAAACAATTATTCATCTCGGAATACACAAAAAACATGGACTCGACCCTAATATTTGTCTCTTTACATCATGATATGATAAATTAAAAGTCGTTTCTATGTTGCTCATTTTTTTATTATTGGTATTAGAAAGCTTTTTCGGCTGCATAGCAACCATCGTCAGTAACATACACTGAGTGTTGAGGAATATTTTTGGCGAATGCCTTNGTTGCTATGCAGCCGAAAAAGCTTTCTAATACCAATAATAAAAAAATGAGCAACATAGAAACGACTTTTAATTTATCATGCTTTGATAATGTTGCTAAAGCACCACAATTACCAAGCTCTTTACATCATTTTACATCTTACTTTTCCACCTCCAGCTCTAAGGATACCGTGCCACTATGTGATCTCAACTTAAACCTAATGGCATTGGTAGTTTAAAAATCTTATCAACTCTAATACAGGTCCCAACTCCAATTTTCATTTTTTTAAATCTAAAAATTAGCTTTCAATTCCTTTTATCAATGAACGCATTATTTCTTTATTTATTGTTAGTCTAACTTCTTCTTCATCATCTTTTTTGTGTGTGTGTGGGGCTTTAGGGCTCGTCAAGGTCATTATAGCCCTTCATTCTAACTGGCTTGATGTTGGAACAGATCGTGTTCAATGTAGCCTATGCTTTTACTTCACCATTGTCCATAAGAGTAATGATATTTGTACTACATATTATGTTGGCAGGACAGCGAACTTCTCAAAACTTAACTCCATTGCCATTATGGGCCATCAATTCAATTCACTTGCTCTTGTCGCTTTTCTGTTCTTTCTTCATGGAGCGTATGGAACGAAATATTGCCTTGTCTTAAATTGTTGTATTAACAACTTGTATTTCTTTACAGAAAATAATCACTTTAGTGACTACTATTAATATGTATTTGGATATTACTTAAGTCCGTCAATGTTGGCAATTTGCAAGGTAGCCATATTGCACAATTTTAGGTAAAGTTACTTGACTTTCAGTATAGATGTCTCGATCGATTCACTGGAAGGAAGCAAAGCTACCTACTGTATTTACATTTCAGATAAATAAATAAACGTGTTAAAAAAAGCAGCTGCAAACTGCTTATGACCACATGGGGTTACTCTCTCGAAACAATCATCAGTTCCATTAAGGACCCAAGATCATTGACAGACTTACGCTGAGTCTGTTTCTACTACCTCCTCTAACAATTGATACTATGAATGAAGACATAAAATTACTGATAATTGGGTGAAGACTATAAAATGATTTCTTTATTAAATGTACATTATGTTGAAAATATTTGATGTCTTGTGTCAACCTTAATGAAAAACTTAGTGAACAAATCTCTATATTTATTTTGGTATATTAATTTAATTTATATGGTTTTAAGTATACCAATCAGCGTTATATCAATTAGAACCTTGTTTTGGTGTAAAAAAAATTACTTAGAAACACTTTAATAATTATAAATTCCTGAAGTAACTGTAAATGATTATCTGAAAGTCAGAGATCTAACAGAAAAAAAGAGAAAACTAAGAAATAATGACCCCATTTTTTTTCTCCATCATATGATAGCCCTAGTACTGAGGAGTATAAAATTGTGATTATCACATACTTTTGTCAAGTCGTGTTTTTACAAAAAAAAATTCAGTGATAATTCAAATTACACATTTCTTCAAGTGTTTATAGTTATTCTTGGATGTATTGTGAATTTTTTCTAACATCTTTATACTTGAAAGAACACAACTACAAAGTTTCACCATTATTTGAAGAAAAATATAAGTTTTATGATTCCCCCCCGAAAGTTGCATTTCGCGATCTCAGGTTGTTGGATATGCCGAATTTTCGAAATTTCGAAATCCTCTGAAACGAAAACTATTAGCCGAATTTCATTAACATCTGAGGTGGCGGGTGAGAAAAAATTGTTTTTGGTTGATTTCGCCTTGAATGACCCTCTTAGTACTTAGCCTATTGATTTGTAGGTGATGCTAGGAAAATACTACATTTTGTTTAGTAATAATATAATTTCTTTAATACTATGTAAACAGAAACTTATAAATTAAGAGTTCTGAAAAATTTTGCTGAAGACACGAGTGCCTTACACTTCCATGCTTTCATTATCTTGGGAGTGTTGGAGGCTTGACTCTTGCCGTCCATTTCGGTCCTGAAACTAATAGACAAATAATTAAAAGTTGATCTAATATAATGCACAGATATTGTTAATATATGCCAGTTAAAATAGGTTTTTTGATAGAATAAATTCGGACAAAGGTGGAAATCGTTTTAATACCTTCATTTAGCCCCAAATACATGAAATCTGAGCTTGCACCACCTCAGGTGTGCATAACTTTTGACAACCAAAAAACACGACAGTTTTTTGCTTATATATCGGAAATAAAGCATCGCACAGAAAATTTAAAACCTACTAAGTGAGCAAAGTACAAGTAAATATTAAATTTGAATGGTATTCGGAATGAAATTTAAAGTAATTCGACAACTGTACACATCGGGAGTTTAGAAAAATGTGTCAAAGCGAAAATGGCATAAAACTCCTGTTTTTGAATATATGCCTCCAGAAGTCTCTAAAGTTGACTAAATTTTGGAAATATGACGTTTCTTGAATTTAGTATTTGATGCTCTAAAACTGGTTAAAAGTATTTCGATTGGAGTAGTCATTCCGAAGTTCGAGTGGTTTGTAAATGACTATCACATATTTTTCCGCTAAGTTGCTAAAATTGGTGTTTTTTGATCGGCCATTGCAGGGAAACTAATGAACCAAATTTAATATTTGAGACATTCATTTTACGTAGAATTTAATGCTCTTTAATTTTAATAAAAGTAAAATTTTCGGCGCAATGTTTTATTTCCGAAATTTAAGAAAAACCGAAAACAGTACAAAAATGTCGTGGTTTTTGACTGTCAAAGGTTATGCACATCTCCTGACGTGGTGCAAACACAGATTCCATGTATTTGAGTCCAGATGAAGGTATGAAAGCGATTTCCAGCTTTGTCTGAATTTAATCCATCAACCCCTCTTTTTTATCTACTTTTACTGGCCTAATATGCCAGTTGTTTAAATTTTATCAGTAGACATATTATAACTACTTCATTTACAATTATGAAACTCTTGTATTTGATAATTTCAAGTTTTTAAAACTCATTCACCACTCTTATTTAACTTAAGTAAGATTGTTTGTATTTATTCAGTTGGGAGAATCCATGGATGTTTCATAAATAAGTAAATAAATTTACCAAAAATGATGTTACAAACTGCACATGAGCATGTCGAGGACAAACATCTAACTTATTCTCTGGAAGCTTGCTAGGGACCATCCCATCAATTCCGGTCAAGGGTCCTAAGGCAGAGGTGGATTGAAAAGATAAGAATACAAAGTTAGCTACATATACAAATATGTACAGAATACCAACAAATTTGTATTTAATAAAATACCAAAAAGATAGTTTACAAGTATGCAATATTATTTGGAATTTATAGTTTATAAATCTTAACTAATAAAATAATTACAAATTTGAGATTAATTATTACAGTAGACCGTATCCCCTAGACAAGAATCTAGAGAACCTGAATATACAATCCGTCTCTACCCTAAGGATAAACCTGGGCCAGGATGCTAGTTGAAACTTGGGCACAATAAGATCACTTTCATGAAAAGGGCTCTAATGACCTTCATGCTGACGAGCCCCAAAGCCCCCAAAAAAAAATTTAATGAAATCAAATGATTCCTGCAGTTGAACTTGGGAGACATTTCGTACTTGGTAAATATCTAATGTCAGAAATAATAGGATATCCTGAAATAAAATATTAAGAGGAACTCGTATCATTTATTTTGAGCAAATAACACTTTTTATTTGATATGTTCTTGAGATGGGAGTATATTTTAAAACTTTTTAAAAATAAAGGAATATACTATTTAATTTTTCTAGTTTTAAATATAAAATTTAATCATGAGAATCAAAATATCGTGTTACAAATAAATACATATGATCCATTAGTTTTATTCGTTGGGAAATATTTTGTCTAACCCCATCCCGTTCCGACTTGATCGATCAAAATTGTATTGATAATGACCCGCGGACTGCAATAAATTCGATTAATCCCTTTTTCTGTTCGGGCTGAGTTCCTGCAGAGTGGGCTCAGTTTATTTTGTTGGGGGTTAATTCAGCACTGCATATTTTAGGTTATGGCTCCTTGGTCACATCACTTTTAACGTAATTTTTTAAAATGTTTATTTTTTGTCAATATTCCGCCTTATTTTGTCATGCAAGAACCAGTATTTCATGACAGGAAAAGCAGAATATTGCAAGAACCTTGGGCAACTATTTTCAAGCCAGAATCTATTTTACAAACTGAGGTAATTATAACATTCTGGATGTTATATTTATATTACGTCCGGGATTCGAGATACATCTTATATAAAGAACTACTGAAACACAAAACACCACGATGGCAGTTTAATAGGTGGAATGTTTTATATATCCCACCATAACTGTCAAGTACCTGGAGTAATTTCAACCAAACTTGATACACAGATGACTGACTATATGACAAGCACTATAGAGGTAAGACATCCCTTGTACCCCCCGGAGAGGGGGTGAGAACGTGTAAAAAAAGGGAATATACGATATTAGATTCGAAACCATAATTTTTGGTGCCGTTGAGATGGATAAGACCGTCCCTGGTGCTTTGTACGTTCACATTACAGAAAATATACCCATAGCATCCCTGAGACAGGTGGTAATGAAGTACAGGTAAACACAAAAAAATAGGTATTGAATAAATCATTTTTGGGACCGCTGAGGTGAAATGACACTCTCATTGCCACGTAAGTACATGATGACCCCTATAAGGTGTAAACACCCTTTTTTTGTTGGGGGTGAGAAGAGTGAAATGTAAAAATAATCGAAAGTGACCGATAATAGTGTTCAGATCGTCGTTTTCGTGACCACTGAAATAAGTACAGACATTCTCGAAGACGTCAAAGTTCACATTCAGCCCGTATAAACTACAGCACCCCTAGGAAATGGGATGCCACGAAAAATATATCGGAACATTATTTACCAATGACGAGTTCATTGCATTCGTGGGATTCCGAGGTTGTCTTCCTCTGTTCCTGGAGAGCTTCCTAGCACAATGGTCTTTCCACTTTCGTCGCGGTACTCATTTGCCATCTAGTCATCCTTTGGAAAACGGTAACCCACAGGGTTCAAACCTGAGCGTCACCCTCTTCGTTATTGCCATAAATATTATGTCAGTGGTTCGAGAGCCGGTGCATTCGTCTCTCTCTGTTGACGACTTCGCCATCTATTGTTCGTCCAGCAGCATCTCGGTCATCGAGAGGCAACGAAAAATGGTTTTAAACCGTTTACTCTAGTGGACCATGTATACCGGCTTTAGCTTTTCTGTATCCAGGACATGCTGTTATGCATTTGTGTAGGGTATACAAAACCCACAACGATCCCGATTTTTTCGGCAAACGTCTTCCTTTGTTGACTCAGCAAAATTCTTGGGTCTCATATTCGACCGCACACTAACTTGGCGCAATCACACACGAAACCTACAATCGCATTGTAATTCATCCCTGAACCTTCTTCGCTGCCTAAGCGCATCATGTGGTGCAGACCGCACTTTTCGTCGTCTGTATAGAAGTCTTGTTCGGTCTGTATTAGACTAGGGCAGTATTTATTACTATTTATTAGTTAGTAATCATGAAATATTTTAATAATACAATAATGATCTTGTGGTATTGCAAATAAATACCTGTTTTCTCCTGTACCGCGGCTTGTCAGCCAATAACTGGATTATGATACACTGCACTTCACAGATACGTTAGCTTCCACGAGAGTTAACGTCTCCATTGCGCGTACGCATGAACATTCCCATTATTGAGCGCTTTTTTCACTAACGATACTCCTGTTACATATTCTTCAAAAGCTTCATATATATCTTGTCGATTTATTAATTCCGATAACGACGTCCACGTGTATACTCCTTTCTGTTTTAATCCATACCATGAACGTCTTTCCTGGTCGTTGAGAGAACACTCAAAAAGCATCCACACATACAAATTTCTTCTGTAAGACCTCGCTGTTTCAGGTATGTCCTAATATGGGTATGTCCTGTAAGCATTTCTATTACCTGTTTAGTCGGTTTGAACCATCGCCTGTTGTCTATAACAAATCTCACTGCCGGTATAAATCCACGGAGACCTGCTCCTTCCTTATCTCTCATCTACGTTGTCAGCAGCCCCAATGTACTCGATTTATGTCCTCCCAACCTGACATGTTAGACTTAATGACACGAACTTCTAGTTGTATGCTGTTATGTCGCTTCATAGTATAACGCAAAATAATCGTATCAATATATAAATCTATTGGTATTAGGTCCATTATTACTAACATGGCTCGTGTAGATACACTTCTGTGCCCTCCATACAATAGCTGCAGACAACTACTCTGAAAACTGCTGAGTTAACGCTCATAAAATTGTTTCTTTGTCTGGCCATACCACACAACACAACCATGTGATGAGCGGTTGTAAGGCTCCCAAGTACAAAGTCCGTACTTTATCATATGGCAGCGTTTATTTGTTGAAGCCTACTCGATGCAAACTATATATTAGTTTCTTGACTCGTTCTCTAGTATTTTCCAGATGTGGTGTGAAGGTCATCCGTGCATCGAAAATCAACCCCAGGTATTTCACTTGTTGGCGTATTGGTAACCGGTAATCCCTCCATGTTTGAAGTGAATCACCATTCCCTCTGTTTTTGTCATTGATACTGTTAATTGAACAGCTTCAAATATTTCAATCACATATTGTAATGCTGCTTCCCCCGTATCCTCTATTTCTTTTCGACTATTGGCAGAGACTATAACCACAAGATCAACGGCGTATGCAACAAAATCATATCCCGCAGCAGCTAACGCTTTCAACACTCGGTCGAATACAACACACCATAACAAAGGGCCAACATGGCTCCCCTGTGGACACCCTTTATATAACTTTCCATAGACATTCCGTCACCAATTCCAACAATACATATCTCTCGCTGAGATAGGACGCCAGTAGTTTCTTCATTTTTTCGGAGACATTAAGAGCATCCATTTGGTCGTGTACGACGTCCCAGTGGACACTGTCAAATGCACCTTTAAAATCAATATTCATCAATATTGTCGAAGTTGTAATCATAATCTTAAGGGCACAAGAAGTATTATCTGTAACCCAGACCCTTTGTGAACCCGAACTGTCGATTGTGTAATTGCCCACCTATTTCACTCATTGTATTTGGCATATACTTGCCCAATAATTTCGCCAACATTGGCAACAGGATTATCGGCCGATAAGATTGAGCCTGTTGTACATCCCTGTTTCCTTGTTTTAGGAATATTCGCAAGACTCCCAATTTCCATGATTGCGGAAAATAACTCGGTTATACACATATTCATAATACCCGTTATTTCAGGCTAGTAACCGGTCCAGAGATGTTTTATCATATCTCTCGTTATACCAAGGACTTTTCCCATGTTTAATCTCATTTACCATTTGTTTAAGCACCGCTTCAGTGAGTACAGATTCACTCTGTTCCGTCATACAGTCAGTCAAATTTACTAGCACATTCCCCAACTGCGTGCATCCTAATATATCTTTCAGTAACGCCTCGCCTGTGTCTAACCAATCCGTCGTGTATGTCAGTATTGTATACGCCTCAGCTTGACCATCGACCCTCAGTCCCCTTGACAGTATCCATCAGGAAAGTTCGCATTTCTACTAGTGCCTTCCGCACCAGTTGTATAGAATATTTTCTAGTAGTCGGTGGGGAACCATGCCTCAGCAGAAGACGCGATATTCTACTTGGATGTTACGGAGTGAAACTGCTGGGGGTTTTAGATCACCCTACTCGCCATCACATCCATTCCTCGAAATTTTGTTCATCTTACACTGCAAGACCTTCGCTACCCCGGCCAAGGGGTGTCCGCTTTAATCATCTGCTCGAGGAAAATCGCATCATACTACCTTCTCCAGTGAAATAAGCACACTCACCCTACCTTGGTCCTTGATGCAAGCAACCGTCGAATTTCGGCTGTGTCAACTTTCAAACAGGACACTCGTGCTGCTGTGTATCAGCAGCACTTCGGAGAAATGAAAACCTATTTGGATCGTATATTCGTATACACTCATGGCTCAGCCATGAATGATTCCGTTGGTCCTGCTATCTACCACCCTTACCATAGTACCACCCGTTCTTTTCGCGTCCATTCCTATTGCAGTGTGTACACTGCAGAGAAATATTCAATCCTTAAGACGCTGAAGGTACTGCAGCTATCTTCAATACGGCATGTGGTTCTATGCTGTGATTATTAGTGCTCTGTGTCTTTCTTGTACACTTCTCACATCATTACACTGACTATTCAGAATCTAATATGCCGTTTAGCAGTTCAAAATTTTGTAATAGCCCTTTGTTAGGTTCCTGGACACGTGTGTATTATGGGTAACGAAGAAGCTGATGAGGCAACGAAGAAGCGGCGAACACGGCAGTCAGTTCTTGAAATTTCTACCGTCCCTAGGTCATGCAGAGCTTACCATAAGATCGTCTATTCTTGAGACATGGCAAGGCAAATGGGAAAATTGCGCCTTGAAGCAGAGGAAGGTAGAAGACTTCATTACGACATGGTCGTCTTCATCCAGTGTGAATAGACGTGAAGTATTGATCCCTACACGTCTTCGTATTGGCCACTATCCTATCCATGGTCATCTCTTTCGTGGAAAACCTCCCCTATCTGTGAAACATGCAACACACTTTCCGTGGAATTCTTTCTTTTGGAGTGTCTTAAATATAGTACCAGTCGACGGGGAGACAATCTGTTCAACAGTTTGGACGTTATGCTTCGGAAAAATGGACCGATTTTGATACACCTTTTTAGATTCCTTTAGGAATGTGACCTTTGGCAAAATATTTGATCTTTATATGTATGTCATTACTCAATCCATAAACGTATTGAGGCTCCTCCCACAAGTTCTCGGGAAGGTCTGGATGTATACACCTAATTTTTTTCTTTTCTTTAAATTTATATTTTTTCTCTAATTTACATTTTTGTGTGTTTTATTTTTTAGGAAACTGTTCCCTCCCTTTTCCCGTCTTTTTGTTTCGACTTACGGTATTTCAGGAGGTTTTTTAGTGGGTATGATCGAGTGGTTAGAGTGCCACATACGGGGATAGTCAGGTTGGCTCTCCATAGTGCGTAACAGCGTTTTCCAACATGTACAAAAAGTTTAGTGCTCTGAGGATCTGGATGACGGTGAGCCATAAAGTCTCAATAAAAAACGAGTCCAAATCGTGTTAGTCTGAACTTTGCCCATATGAAAGAAACGCATTTAGCACCCATCGGGTGGAAGGGTGGATGGTGGTTGAAATTGATTTTTTGGATAAAAATAATTGAAACTAGTATTGAAGTATAAAAGAAATGAAAAATTCTTCGGATTCTGAGATTTAGGGTTGACGAAATGTTTCAACTAACAATATTTAAGATGAGGTCGCGTAGGAGCACTGTATTCTTAAGAGCTTGACTCGGAAAGGGTCAAACGTAAAAATAACGTTGAAAGACCGATATGAGGGTCGAATCCATTGGTGTTGTGTATTCTGGGACGAATACGAATCATACTGGGACGAATAATCGTATTTCCAATGAAATTATGTACCCATTGGCTTCCATGAGGTGCACGACATCCCTTGTGGGGGTTGGGAAGAGCATGGCAAATAATTGTCATAAATGTCCGCTAAGAAAGGATTTTACAAAAAATCGAACCTTGGGGGAAAGTAGTGTCTTCTGAATGCTTTATTGTATTAAATCATGTTGACGAGCCCTAAAACCCCATAAAAAAAGTATTAAATCGGTGAAAATAAGGGATTGAGGATATACACCAATACTATCAAACCTCCGACATTAATGGAGATCATTCTCAGTGGGTACCAATCACGTTGACGTTGACGAGCACTAGTCTCACAAAAACGTTACCAATCAGGAAATGAGAAAAAATAAAATTGGAGACATTCAGGCGAGCAAAGTGGCGAGTATGTAGCTAGTGTATCTATCTACAGCCAAGAAAGAATTTTTTAGATCTATTCCTAATAGTGTGCAATGAGGCTTGTACTAGGTAGATATTAAACCCCTAACATCTCTGGGGTAGGGGTGAGAACAGGTGGCAGGTTAAAAGTATCAAGAAACGTCCGATATTGTTGTTGAATACAAGCGTTTTGCGGTCGCAGGAGAGAAATGTCACTCTCAATGTCGCTTATATCCACGATTAACCTCTCTGCGGGAATATTAAGGGATGAGATGTAAAAGTAATCGAAAATGACTTATATTAGTGTTGAAATCATTGTTTCGGGTCCTCTGATATTAGCAGGGACATTCTCTCGAATACCCCAAAGTCCAAAATCAGCCTGTATACACCCATCGCACCCCAAGGGAAGGGAATACTATATACAAATTTTCGATAATGATAGATGTCGATGACGAGTTCAGTTTTCAGAATTACTGAGATTGTAACATCCTGATATCGTATAAGACTATATTCAGTTCCCTGGGAAATGAGACACTCTTTGCGCCTCCTGGGTAAGGGATGGGAATAATTGAAAGTTACCAATATTGGTGTGGTAGATGAACCGTTTAGGGGTCGTTGAAATTATTAATAACTTTTCCGATGTCCCGTAAATAACGATCAGCCATAGAAACCCCAGCACCTCGGGGAAGGATAAGACAAACAATAATATCAGTGAAATCTCTTAGATTGCGGTGAACCTCACCGCCACGTAACATGATTAATAATATCAGTGACTAATTCAGTGATAGTTCATTTGCAGTGAAATCGAGAGGAATGTTGTCACTCCTTTGAGAAAAAATAAAACAGGAGACATTACAGAATTAACGCGAGCAAAACAGCGGGTACTCAGCGTGTATAAATGTGTGTAAATGTATATAAATGACTTGACAATTTGTTTCTCTACAAAATACTGTCAAAATAGAAATATCACTTGTTGCAGGGCCGAGACTAACATCCGGCCATACGGGTGGAGGGAGCTAGCTAGCCTGAGGCAGGAACACGATGCAACAATTAAATTATTTATTACTCAAAAAAAAAATCCAACTCAGTAACAAAAATAGCGTTGTTCCATCCGAGATTCCTTGTTCTCGGATTAAGACAGTCAGCCCAGGTTGAAATAGTAGCCTCGTCCCAGTCCACCAACTTCTCACATGTGGGGTAGTCTCCCCGATGCCTTCGCGAACAGTCACCCCCCTTGCACACCTGTCTCGTTCAGTGTTGTCTTGAGCAAGCGCTGGCTCCGTCGTAATCGCCGTCTTCCGATTAGTGGCGCGCGGATACGCAACGCCGGTCGCCGGCGCGTCGGTCTACAGCGAGCCACGCACTCTCTCGAAGCGGGAAACTGGATATCGCCATATGGGAATCGTTTTATCCCATGAAATCTCAATATATTGAGAGATATTGATTGCCCCCCCCCACTTTTCGGCGGAGTGCTGCACCTAACACGAGTTGGAAGACGCCGGCAACAGCGAACGTCGCGATCTTGGCTTTCGAGCCTCGCATCAATGGAGCCAACCTATCGTGGCGTAGCACTGCCGCCCGACCGAGGCGAGCAGCTGTTAAGATATGAAGGAAGCAGCATTTGCATGGAAGAATCGCATTGTAGAGTCGCATAGCTAGAGTCACAAGGCAGCAGTTGCGTAGCGTAGTTAGCCGGGGTAGTAGAAACGAGGGTCATCTGATTGATCGGCAACGAGACGGTTGTCAAGCATTTGATGCGCGGTGCCAGTACAGAGGCATCGTAATGTCGCCCGTCGACACCAGAGATTTTCAGTAAGAGTAACTGGTGGGGTGTTTGCGATCGAACATTTTGTAATTTCATGAGGAGTCTTTTAATATTATCTACTGAATTGTGAGCGTGTTAAATTGTAGGACTCATAGAATAACGCGATTTCAGTCGAATGAGTGTATTATCAATTTGTAAATTTTATGCTGTTTTGTTTGAAACAAATGGAATTTATTTAAATGAGGGACTTCCTTTACTCCTATATGTGTGTATCCAGAAGGGAAAAGGTCCATTACAATATATAT
>NNCF01129501.1:210129-251649 GCA_002313205.1 Laupala kohalensis
ATATATATATATATATATATATATATATATATATATATATATATATATATATATATATAACTGGTAAAAAATGAATAGCGTAGTGCTTACTACCAGCCGTTAATTAATAATGAAGAAAATATTCTTGTGGTTGCGCCACATATTTAATTAATCTCGAGCCACACGGTGGAGCGTCAATTCTGACAGAAATATGAATTGGCTTAGTGGTATGGGTGGGATAGACTACACCTTTAAGTTAATAATTTTATCTCAATGAAATTAAATGGCACTTACACCACACATTTAAGTAATTAAGAATTCCCCATTGGGAATGTCAATCGTGATATAAAAGAAGATTTGTGTAACGGTAACTCCTTATGCCCAGGCCCACTAAGCAATTCAATCACAATCCTAATCGAAGGATTTTATGACGGGCGGGGTTCGAGCAATGTAATAAAATAAAACAAGATATCAAATTCGCGCAGCTTTAAATAAAACCTTAATGGACTAGCTACTGCATTTCTTATAACTAACGTTGCTAATCTACACATGCTCACAAAATACCTTTATCAATCCTCCAAAATTAACACTCTTTGTTTGCAATCTTTTTCTCACAGTGATGTGGGTTTGTAAGTCCCCAACACATCTTTATCCTATAATAAATTTACACATTTATCTCTTGGCAAACAAAGTTAATTTGTCATTTAGAGAATTCTCGTTAAGACATGAGACTGTCTTTCATGGGAAGTTCATCGTTATGACGTACGCGCGTAATCGTCCCATTACGCACTGCTCGCATCTACCAAGAACAGGACGCAGCCAGCCATGATAAGTTACCTTACTTAATGACCTAGGGTAAGAGGTTGAACTATCTTTTGCTAAACTTCGTGGTCACACCATGTGGTTGAGTTCGATGATCTCTGAGCTGCCCGCCGCCACGATAGTCCTCTTTACAACTGAATGGTAAAACCCGCCTCTCGTAGACCCATTCACGGTTGCCATGTCACCTCGCAGAAGTCCCGTGGCCTAATTAAAGTTCATGTTCGTACTTCCGATTCATCAACTTCCAGATCGCGAGCTGAACCCGTCACGAGATACTTTTCCAAGACCGTAACTAATTAGCGACTTAATAACTTGCTAGTCATCTGACGCGATGCTGAGTTACTCGTCATCAATATATTGAAATGATCTCGAAGTCGGACGTTTATAAGTCTCGAAAAACAAAAATCAATCAGTAGGCAAGTGATTGAAAGATTTCGCACTCGTAAGTGATCGTTGCGTAAGTGCTAACTCACTTAGCCGAAAGATAAGGCTATGATCAATCAGCGCATCCTTATCTTTCCCAGTAATTCTGACAGTAAGTACGTAAGTCTGAACCTCTAAACAAGTAAATCTTTGTGTTTCCTTGTGCTTCCGCGCACCTAATTAAATTACAAACATCCCCATATTTCCCCAGAACTTTGAATAGACAGTCACACCCATCCTCATGTCACATGGTTTCTTAAGCCAATTATTTCATTCAGGTCACTCCACGTGGAGCTCTTTCCATTGACTGAGTGCCCAAGACGTATGTTATGTCCTCGGCGTTTTACACTGCCTTATTTGTAACACTTGTAGTTTTCCAGGGTCGCCACGCCGTGATCACGTGGTCCCCCGCCCCTCTTGAGACCACAACCCTGGTCATACATTGTCCCTGCTATTTAGCCGCATCTATCCCTTGTGGAGTGACGTTTGGTCGCTCGCTAAAGAACTCCTAGTCCTTCTTATTGAACATGCACGCCTGTTCCCTGGTGACCACCGCGCTCTGTCCGTCCCATCTTTTGCTAGCCTTCTTCGTTAAAATCTTCTCGCTCCCTTGTTCTGCGTTGTGCCGATCCTCTTTGATCTTAATGGGTCCTCAGCCTCTTTAACTTCTGATTTTTATGATTCTGTTTTGCAGTTCTGAGTTCCACCTTGAGATGACCCAAAAACAGCTTTC
The DNA here is from genome assembly GCA_002313205.1 of Laupala kohalensis. NCBI lineage: Eukaryota > Metazoa > Arthropoda > Insecta > Orthoptera > Trigonidiidae > Laupala > Laupala kohalensis. Next base: position 212,087 of record NNCF01129501.1, read on the forward strand.
TCAAATTTCAGCGCTTTTTCACCCACGCCCTTCGTTAAATCTAAACTATACGGAAGTGAGAGTAGCAGTGATTCTAAACTATACAGAAGTGAGAGTGCCGGTTCTTGATAAATACATCCCCATTATAGGGTAATATAATTTTGTTCTGCGGAATATGTATTGCAAATATTTTACGGATATAAAGGAATGCGTTGATAGAACGGAGAAAATAGTGAAAGATATGAGGACGAGGTGATTTGTATGGTATATATTGACTAAGAATGTGTGACAAGGTGACGAATATACGAAGACTGGCTCTGGAGAAACAAATATTGCACAATGTTTTGCTACTAAGAAATATAAATGGAGAAAGAACTTATATAGTCAGTTGATAAATCTGTAATAAACTTGAAAATAACGAAAAAATGCGATAATTTTTGATAGAATGTCTAAAGTTTGCGAATGCAGTAAGTAGAGAACGTGAGGGGTTACTGTTAGTGTGACGGAAAAGGGGCCAAAACCGAAAAATTGAAGATGGCAAGACAGACGAACAAAGAATAATAAGAGTTAGTTGATTAAATAAAGAAGGGAGCAAGGAGAAGTAGATATGAGGTGACGAATAAGGTAGAGAGAAAGAATATGGAGGAATCAACTTACTTGAAATTCAACTCAGTTTACTTCAGGAATGCAGAATGTGCGTGGTGGAACAAACGACGGGAAGAGGACTGATATGATGCATGAGGTTCTTAAGGAAGAGAGTAATAAGTTGCGTAGGGAATTATTGAAGAGGAGGCAGAAGAGGATGGATGAGGCAGAAGTGTTCAGGAGATTCATATATAAGCAGATAGATGTGAAGGAGGTGAAGAAGGGTTGGGAAAATTTAAAACTGAAAAGCATTTTGGAAACTCCAATTCAAATAAGCAGCGAATATGGTGAGAAGGATGGAGATGCGGAGCAGAAATATGGGCGGGGGAAGACATCTGTGAACATGGAAGAGATAGGAGATAGAATATTGAGAATCTTACTCGGAGACGACGTAGATGAGGACCGTGAGGAAATGAGCTATGGAAGAGATGATGAAGAGAAAACTGGATGAATCTGACTGAATTGAGGAAATTGGTTAAGGAACTAGGAGGAGAAAGGTACCAAGCACAGATGGGATAAGCTTAACATTGTAACTATAAAATTTACTATAAAATTAATTTACTATAATATTACTATAAAATTTTATGGGAATTGCTGGTAGAAGTAATATGTTTGCACAAAAGGGATATCTTCCAGATGTATGGAAATTTGAGAGTAATATCATGAATGAAAGATATAACGAGTCCCAAGCAAACCAGAGTCGTATGGACCAATACCTCTGGTGCCCTACAGGAGGAAGATGTTTGATAAATAAATCACTAAATGCGTAATGGATTATTTGTAATGGTAAGGAAAGTTGGATAATATACATTATGTATTAAGAAAGAGACGGGCACACAAGATGTTATCGACTGTTAGATGATCTGATAACACGAAAGAGAATATTGTATTTATGAAAATGAGAGGAGCATTCGATCTATAATGCATATTTGGACGTACTATTGCAAGCAATGAGGAATTTACAACAGACAACATTACACCTCAATACGATCAGTAGTTTGCATACATACCTCCTAGACATATCATTTCTCAAAATACCAATAGAATGCAACTACGTTCGAGGATATGCTGACGTAACAAAATGTTAGGTCAACTCGTGGGAGAATAGAAAAAAGTATCCTCTTAAGAGCATGGTTCCACTTTGGCGCACACACATTATACGATATTTAATGTTTTACGAAATTTGACGAAATCACTTTAAAGTGAATTTTTTTAGTCTGTGTGAATTTCTTATCCAGTTCGAACCTCATATTTCAAGTTTTTCTTGTTGTTCAAATATGTAAAGGATGAGTCTGAGTGTTAAGTCATTTCAAGAAATTTGGTAAGGGAATAGGTTCAAACGATAGTGTTTTTCAAAATTTTAATACGTTTTTATATATATCATACATATTCAATATATATTGTGTATAGTAAAGTGTTTTGTTCACGTTTTTAACGACTGTTACTAATTTTTGGTGAGGGGGGTAACTTGAACCATTTTTGTTTTTCATTTATAAACTGAAATAATTTTTTTATTTTCGAGAAATAAAACAATTGAAAGGGCAAGGTTGGAAAATGTTTATTTTTCATAATTTTACATTCGTTGTCCATAGTTTTACAACCTACCAGGCAAATTTTATTGTTTCTTTTCCAACATTTTCTAAATTTGCATTTTTTGAAAGAGAGAGGATTAAAATTATAAAATATATATTCGTATTCTTTGAAATCTACAATGTATAAAAATTCAAAACAGTCATAAAATTTGTGCATTAGTAAGAGCAAGATTACACAAGTCCTTTTAGTGACGGGAAAAAAATTGCTTCAAAATTGTCGAAGAGGGGAAACGAATTTATGCACTAGGCACAAATTATGCTTTTATATGATCAATCAAAATTTTTTAAAATAAAACATTCTAATTTTTTAGTTGTCGATGAAAAATTCAATTTTTCATTGTTTTTTCTGTCCCAAATTTTATTGCCAGTCCAATCACATTCTCATCCATTTCTACGCAAAATCTATGAAACTAGGACTGGGAGGGATTTTTAACAAAATTTTATTACATGCTTATGTATGAAGTCCATAAATTCAGCTGTCAACATTTGTCATTTGTGAATAGACAGGGTTCTAGCAATGGACACGATTTGTTCAACATAAGAACATTACGGACATGTGTGTTTTTCTTTGATTATTACATTTTTGCACTAGAGGTGCAAAACCATTGCACATATTTTGTCATATATGTTTCTCCGTCTGCAGAGGGAGAAAATTATGTTGTGAAAAGGTCATTTTTGCGTGGTCCTCTATATTTTGGTCGTCTTCCGGAGCTCTATTCAAGTTCAAAGTCGCTAGATGAAGTTATTACTGTGTTTTATTTGAAAGTAAAATAAATATTCAGAATATTATTTCAAAACATTTCGCGCCATATCAGTCTTAGAAATATCGTAAAAGTGTTATGTAAATGTAATTTCGTTATGGACAGAAATTTATGTATTTTCCTATCTGCAATGTGTTTGCCATTCTTCTATATATTTTATCCTTTCATTTCAGTTGACCAAAGTGTATTCTATGTCTGCTTGGTCCATTTACAGCGCAAAATAGAATTCAAGCTTCTTGAAACAGTAAAATAATGTGTAAGTGAAATTATTTTACTGCGTCTAAACCAAACTTTCCAGTGAAGTGTCGCTAATGCGGATGTAACTTATACTAATTGCACTTTATGTGCAGAAAATCTAAGCAAAATCGTGGGAGCAGATTTTGAGAAACATTCAAAAGAATACTTTGACCTTAATGTAAAGTACCCTTTGTTTTAAATTTTTAAAAAATTGAGCTCGAGCATCGACAACAAGTAAATTCTACCATAAATACGAAATGCGAATTAAGTTGATTAATTAATTTACTCAGAATCGCTGCATGCAGACTGATGGACGGACATTATGCCAAAAAACGCTTTTTCAGAATCAAGGATCACCAAAAGGGATATTTCTGTCTAAATCTCACTTTTGATTTTTTAATTGTAAACGTTGTTATATACTATTTATATGAAAAAGTAACAATACTGGTCAATAACCATAACATCAGTGATCTAGTGGTAGCGTCGTTTCTCCCACAATACCTCTGAACTCTAGAACGTGGGTTAAAACTCTGCTCAATCGGATATATCTCTCTCACACTCGAGATAATTAATGATTTGAAACCAAGTATCGTGTGTAATAATGTTAAGGAACACCTTATGGATGAATTCAAGAGAAGGGAACAGAGATGAATGTAAAAAGGCACCTCGGAAAGCAATATTGAAAATCGCAATATTATAATGAAGTTTCACACAACCCACTTGGCGCTACATTATCTTCACAGTGTTAGAGTCATAGGTGACCTGGCGTAATAAAGAATGGAGAGTTTTGATTCAACCCTTGTACTATACGTTTTTGAAATTCATAAAATACTCACAATGTACATGAGCATGTAGCAATTATTATCACAATATATCTATGAACCACTGTTCATGTAAAATTATACATGTTGCCAGTGAGAGAGATGTAGAATTACACATACTGCTTCAATGCAACTAGTGACTCTGCTAGAGCAAGCCCCGTGTATCATTACACACTTTCTCTGTATAAGTCACAATCGGAACTCAGAAGATTACAATTGTACTACACTTTAATCTTAATCATTAGATCAAGATGCGATGCCTCGGCCAGTTATTTCGTCGGTTATTATATCTCTGGGTACCATTTTATCAAGGCAGTGTGAAATATATTAAAGATAAAAACTTGAAATGCATTGCAGAAACATAAAAGAAAGCAGTTTTTGATATCAGATTTTAAAGTGTTTAGTAGGGTGAAATGTTGTTCTTTTGAACTTTCACTAAATATTACAAACTATTTAAAACATGGCATTTTTTGAATGTAAACGTGCACTTTTAATCAACACATAATTATAGTGAAGGTTAAACTGCATCACCACAAAAATGACAGGAACATAGAAAAATAAGTGAGGACAAGGGTCTGGCTGGAACTTCAGTGAGGATGAAGGCCTGGGTGGAACTTATGTGAAGACGAGGGTCTGGCTGGAACATATGTGACGATGAGTGTCTCGGTGGAAGTGAAGCGAGGATGAGGGATTGGATGAGAGGTCTCTATACAAATGTTGGAGAGGAGGATACTTGAGAATGACTTGGCTCAAGTCTTGAAAACAATCTTGTAGAGTGATATTGTGTGTTATTTCTTGCTCTAGGTCTATAGGTGAGTAGTAAATTCTTAGAGAAGGATACTCCTGTGGTTACTGCCTTAGGGTAAGATTGAGGGAATTGTAAGTTATACACAAACGCGATGCGACATTAATGAAGTGTGTTGTGTTAGTTATTAAACAGCCCTTGCTTGCCTTTCTTCAGTCTTTTCTAGGAAGGTAAAATTATCACGCTTTTTTGGTGACATCAGAATTCAAAACACTAGTATTTGAAATCTCATTCTTAAGAATTAATGTGTACATAATTTTGCCTTGATCTGACTTATATTTTCAATATGAGTTCCTAAACACATCCTGTTTTGATTGCTTCAATTTGTGCACTTTATTAGAAATACATGTAAACAAACTATAAAAGTAGTACCCAATTTCTTTTTTGTCTGACACAAACCTTCCAAGCTCCCTTTTCCAACATGTAGGCAGACCAAAATTATGCATTATATAGGTAAGTGATATAATATTAGAACAATTTGATATAACCCTTTTTTTTCTTTTCTTTTTTACAGGATACAGGAGCCCACTGCCATGACAAAATGCCGGTGAGTGGAAGGGCAAGCCCTCAGCTGGAACCTGTTGCAGCCCATGAGGTAGCTATGACAATCCCAGCAGGAGGATGTGACATCTCCAACACGAACATCTCAGGTAATTTGACTATTATCATGATACAATTCAGTAGAAATTCTTGACCACAGGGATAGGAATACAAACCTGTTGAGATATTATCAGCCACAAAAGTCACTATATATACCAACACTATGAAGGTATTATGCGTATCAAAGTAGTTTGTATTATGTAGCATTACCAACATTGTATTAAATTACATGATACCAACATGAAAACAAATTATAAAATTAAAATTGTTAATTAAATTCAATATAAAAGTGTCATTGTTAGAGAATATGTAACAGTTTTAACAAATGAATTGTTTTTTAATGTTTTCTTCTCTGGTATAATGTCCATTTGGTTTATTATCATGTTTCTGTACATTGTTTGCGGATTATATAATATAAATAAATAAATAATTTTTTTTTGTCAAAAAAGCAGTACAAACTGTGTAAGACCACGTGGAAGACGATAAACTAATTTACTCTCCGGAAGCAAGCAAGGATTTAGGTTGTTTTTATTGGATGTGCTAGATTCTTTAAGGAAGATCAATTGTAGTTGTTCTTACGGTTGTGCCAATCCCGCAGTTTCTAAATGTTTTATTTCCTCTGCAATTTTTTATCCTACAAGTTCATGGTGAGGATCGAGAGCAGACCTAATGGGTTGTTTTCAGTAAATATAATTAAAAAATAATAAAATATTGTATCAGGGCAAAATTGTAATGCTTAACAATTTTCCTGTATTGTTGTATGACTGATTGAAATAACAGAACTATGAGTAAGGTGATTCATAACATGGATATACAGTAAAGGCATAATAATTGTTGTAATTGTCCATTGGTCAAAAAAAATAATTTAAATTTAAATTTTGTGCTGTTCCCAACTGATTACCAATTAAAGCAGGTTTGTCAATGAAGGAAGAGAATAAGAATCAAAACATATCTTTTAAGTTCAAAATGATCACGCTTTAGTAAACCTAACATTGAATTTTTTAGTACGCCATTAGTAACAGAGTGATTGGGAAATGGCTTTTGCAACATTACTTGTTATTTGTGAAATAAGTATTTGCAGGGTGGCAAGTAACCAGGAAAAGTCAGGGAAATTCTGTTTCTGGAGAAGTCACGGAAACTCCAGGGAATTTGCTCACTGCACAGGGAAAAAATTCGATAAGAATGATTGTTCTATTAAAAAATACACTACAAATTATTTTCTTCAATTATATTTAAGGAGACTTATTCAACCCCATAACCCTTCTGCGAGTTTTTTGTTGATTTTTTCCATGAATATTAAGATTAGAATTTCAGTTCTTGAATTGAACTTAGTTCTTGATTTTTATTTTCTTTCCAATACAGAGAAGTTTATTTTGGTATGGCTACAATACTTGCGAGGGCTATTGGAACGTGGAGGACTGGTCGGCGACTCCAATCCTACCTCTTACTTTCTCCTTTTGGCAAATATTATATTTCAATGACCAAAAATGTTATTATTGTATCGTGTGATCCTGACGTTCTGGAAGAATGTTATACTCAGCATAGTAATTAGATGTGGCATTTTCATATGTTTTCTGTGCAGGGTTAAGCTCGCATAGTTTTACCCATTCCGCCTACAACCACCAATTCATTCTCTAACTGCTTCAACATTGTTTACACTAAGGCAGAGCTAAAAATTACTTAAGTCAGTCTTTAGTGAGTCTAATACCAAGCTTTGTTTTGTTTGTATTTCTGATGATTTATGAATTATTGATAATTTCCTTTTATGAAATTATATTATTTTTATAAGATTTCACCTGCTAGAATATTTGTTTCTCAATTGTTAAAGAAATTTTTCCGCGCATATTCATGTTGTGTGATAAGTCGGGGAAAATTAACCCATTAGTCAAGGAAAAGTCAGAATTTTGAGATCAAGAATCACTAGCACCCTGATTTGACAATAGCATTTCATTGTAATAAATAGGGATAGGTGGATAATACTATGCAAAAATGTATTAACTTGTAAAACTATCGTTTTAATACAATTATTTTATTGTCCTCCACGTGGTCATACGCTGTTTGTAACTGCTTTTTTGACAATACATTTGTATTAAATTTATCAGATTATATAGAAAAATAATAGTGTATTTGATTCACCTCTCTCCATTTCTGGAGAACATAATATCGCATAATCGAGCATTTATCATAGCATAGTGCCTATTCACATAATGCAAGCATAATTCCCCCTAAAATATGTCACTCATATCAGAATTATCATTTATTTCACAGTCTCTCATTGCACCAGAGGTGGAAAATGCCTAAATTTTGAATTTGCAGGTCAATGCTGATCACCTTGTTGAATGAGAAATGATGGAAATGAGTCTAGTTGGCTTTGAGTGGTGAATAGCGTGCAGGGGAGGGAGTGGCAGTTGAACGGACTGCTATGGTGTATTTGTCTGCTTACAATATTTGTTAGATTGTGCCTCCATAGTTTACAGAAGTTCAGCTTGCAATGGTTGGATTGCTCCTATTGTAGCTCCTTTTAATCACTCTGACTCTTGATCCTCAGCAAATCCCCATGGTGAAAATCCATCTCTACCTCCAATAGTTTTGAGAGCTGAGGCTGGTGTTGGGTGTTGTCATTGGCTCCACAAAAGTTGTAACTGCTTTGCTGGATTTATCAGTGAAATTACGGAAAAGGCACAATATGAAGGAAAATTCACTTATAACTATTATCTACGCTGGTGTATAGATCTTGTTTGATGAAAATGGTAATGATAACGATGAAATGGTAATGATAGCTAGTGTTGCTGGCAATGTGATTTCAGAGCCATTGACCTGTTTCAGTGATTCTGATAATAGATAGAGTATTGAATTAAAATGTTATTTGCTGTACATAATAATCTTGTTAACGTGATTTTATGCCGATTATTTTCAATTAACTTGAATTCTTAAAATTGAATTTACTTCAATCCCCTTCGCTACAAAGGTTTTAAAAATTACTGAAACAAAATCATTTCATCTGTACTTTTATTAATTGCAAGTAATGGAGTGGGTTAAGTAGAATTTGATGTTTTTGTGCCTAGAATTGAGTTTTGGAGAGCATAATTTAGGCAGCATAATCGGCTCTCCTCAAAAGGAGATTTCCCATCTCTAATAATAAAGTTTCCTTTTAAAATACTCTGATTTGCAGTATCAAAGGCTTTTGGGTCATCCCATGTCAGTTCAACTCTACCGTGACCCCCTACGATATATTTATTGTTTATTTTATGTAAATTGGTGAGGTTCAGATCATAAAACCTGCTGTCCCACCTAACCATTGGACTTAGGAGAGGGAATTAGAAAGGAGAGTTGTTGGGTTGCCTCAGATATTGGTGAAACTTGGCATTTATGGATTGAAGTAAAAATAAAATATTATCTCTGTATTTCAAACAGTTTAGGTTTTACAACCAGTTGAAAGTTGTACAAATTGAGCATTTTTTTGTCAATCAGACAGTAAGTTATATATATTTTCTTTAAATATACATTAAATATTCCTAGCTTACCTAGCAGTATTGGTGGAAAATATTATGAGTATATTTAAATACATGAGGAGTCAAGGAATAAAATTGCAAGATGTGTCAAAAAAATTATGAAATGTTGATTAGAAATTTTTTTCAAATGATGCAGTTTCACACTGAGTGGCATCTTCAAACGGGAATTTTTTCCATTCTATTTCTTACTAAAAACAAAAATACTCAGTTTCTTCAAATTGTTGAATAAAAATTTATTTTTTAATACCATTGAATATTTATTTGAGCTAATATTAATGTCAACCAATTTAAATTATGAAATTAGAGTAGGCCTTTTTGGTTTCTTACTCTGTCCTTCTTAAATGTTATTTTTCCCATTCAGTTTATTAGAAACAAGTTGCTGTTGATATCTGGCTAGTTTTATGTAGAATTTCATTCATCAATTGTTGTTGTGTTTTTTTTCTGCAGTTATTTTGATGTTAATCCCACATCTACATCTAGGGTATTTAAAATACTTCATCTATCTTCTGAACTGTTCAGTGTATATATTTCTCTGGGCAAATATGCCTGTTTGTTACTTGCACTTGTGGTCATGTTACTTTGGGTTTGCACTTACAGATTTGACTTGTTCTTTATTTCACTGGTAAAACTCATCACCTTTATCTAAATTCCCAGTTCTTTATCTGCATTGGCAGACTTTTTGCTTACCATGAAGGATTTATGAACGCTTGAGGTAATATGTTTGGTAGGTGATTTACCTCTTTACCTTTTACAAACCCTTTCAGTCAATGACATTCTCAGCTCTGTCATAGTATATCTTTTCCTGATAATTTGTATATTTTTCTTGTATTCATCAGATTGTATCTTAGCTGTTACTTGTGTTCCTATTATTTTCTGGTGGCCTCTTTATTTTATTAAAATGCTACTTATATCTATACTTGAAGAAATTATTCAAGAATTTGTGATCCTTTAATACATTTATTTAAATCTACCTCAATAAACTTGGCCATGTGACAAATAAATAAATAAAATATAGTGATTCTTATATTTCTTATACACATCACATCAAAATAAGCGGTGCAGTAACTTCATTGGTTCAAAACACCTATGTTTTAAAATGTATCAGAGTGAAATTTGGGATGAGGAAGCATCCATTTATTGTGAAGACACTCCATAATTGTAAAGTGTCCGTGCCCTTTCAAGCTGGGACACCTTTAGAGTGAAGTCAGATGCAAATTATGAGAAAAGCAATTAAAAATATTACACTTCTAGGTGTCGGGGAGAGCTAGTCTCGTGTATGTATACAGGCTCAATAATGTCCACTCTGGTAGCTGAAATTAAAAAATCACCCACATCTTAAGACTCACTCACATCTTATGACTCACCACACTTTCTCTCAATAGTGAGTGTTTCAGATGTTCAAAACTACTCATGATGGTGTGTTCTTGTCCAAGGAATGTGGTTTGTGTGTGTTTTTTCCATCAATGGGAGAAATCTACTGTGAGACACTCTTCAACATTTCACCTCTTTTGAAAATTGGGATTTTCTCACACTTATATTGATTTGTGTTACACAGCATGATGTTGGTGTCATTTCATGTGAGCAGTATATTTGCATGAAGAATTTAAGTAACTTCATGTAACCATCTCCATTTGACAAAAGTCGTGTACAATTAGTACTTCTATGGGCCAGTGCTTTGTCATGCTGAAGCGTCCAAATATCTGACTCGCTGTATCCTAACCCATAAGCAATGCAAGATGTACAAGTATTGGTTTGCAGTCACAGTTTGACCTTGTGGTATGAATTCCATGTGTAATTGCCTTGGAATCAAAGAATTTAGTAAATTTTGGTGCTCCACAGGGCTTGGTTCTGGTGAGGAAAACTCAGCAGTCTGCCATGAGCAAAGTAAAAACCTCCATAGGGTGACAAGGGTTGGGGCTGGAGCTGGCCCCTCCTCTATGTCTCATCCTGTGGAAACCAGTATAGAAGCATCGTCTGTGATAACCAGCTCCGCACCCTCGTGTCACGGCACCGAAGCAGAGCCTCCGTCCCTTGCGACCAGCCTCGGTGCACAGCAGGTAGTTCTTGAACTTCAGGATTATATAGAAATTCATTTTAAGTTGTTTTTTTCTTTTCAAGAGAAATTTCTCAGAATGTTATTGTGGTTATATTTATTAAATGGTCTAATTATAGATAGAAAATGTTGCTTTCTTGTTTTAGAGCTTCAATGCAATGTTAGCCAGTCATCTGGGATCTTCCAACAGCAATAGTCTGTCTTGTCAAGATGCACAAAGTAACCACAGTGATGTCAGCTTTACTGATATGGACCCCACCCATGTCTCTCAGGCCATTGAAAATCCAAATAAATCATGTAATCAAGTCCAAGACATCTTTAATACACGATCTTGTAAGAAACAATGCAGAAAAATGGTTAAGGCTAAGGAGGAAGAAGTGATGACCTGTAGCAGTGCTTCCCCTGGACAGGCAGAGGGAGAGGGAGTCCTGCGAACCATTGGTGCTCTTTCTGTTCAGGATAAGTTTAAGTTTAACTCTAAGAAAATAGGTATGACTATGAGTCTGCCTTCTGCAGTTCGGGGTGTGACCCCAGCTGCAACAAACATTCCTTCACTGCGAGACAACACAGTGAACCTTTATGCAACAGTCCAGGGTATCTCAGACAGTAACCCACTACTAAGCTTTAATAATCTTAATGCTAAGGATAATATAACAATTTATAGTGCAGAAGAGAGAGCAGGTCCGGCCTCGAATGTGCGATGGGGCATTCCCCTCGGACTTGGACTGAGAGGAGGTGGAGAGAGTTCCTCAAGTTGGGGCACCCCTCCATCAGGAGGGAGTGCAGCTGGGTCTGGGTGGGGAGGAAGTGGAGGTAGCAGCGGCCAGACTGGAGGAGCCTCTAGTGGAGGATCTCAAGGCCAATGGAGTGGCAATTCCAATGCAGGCAACCAATCTTCTGGTTCCAACAGCATGAACAGAGGCCCTGGGAGTGGCCAAGGCCAGAGCACCAGTGGACAAAATAACTCAGGTGAGTCATTCAATAGGTGTAGCATACACCTGGGAAGACTTATACCATTAAAAGCAATTTTTTAAAGATGTTTTTTAATATGATCTGTGTGTTTTAACAAACATAAAATCTTCAGTGAAGAAATGTATTATGGGCAAGAAATTCTGTGTTGTGGCAAAATATCCAAATTGAGTTTTGAAGAAAATAGTTAAATTTCACAATGATTCAGAATTCAGTAATTCAAGGATGAGGTCTCTGATTATTACCTCTTTTTTCTCGTTTATTTTATTCCATCCACCTACATGTGAAGATGATGTGATAATTATGCCGATGGGCCAGGCATTGAATTCAGAATCTCCTGCCCTGATAGCAGGGATTTTGTCCATTACTCTAACTGTTCACCTTCTGCTGCCATGTTCTGTATTAATCTAGGGGATAAGTGAACAGAAAAAGCATACATACAGTGTGCACTTGCATACTTGTTTCTTGCATACCTACATTCTATGGATTATTATGCATGTATTTTTTCAAATTTACATATTATTGAAATGGCCCATTAGGTAATTCTGGGAAGAACAGTGGAGGGAGCACTGGTGGCCAATCTCAAGGAGGAGGAGGAAATCAAAATAATCAAGGCAATCAACAAAACAACTCGAGTGGACGCTCGGGACCTGCTGGAAATGGTTCCACATCGTGGGCACAAGCTGCAGGCAAAGGCTTGTCGGGGTCTCAGCAGGGCCAGCAGCAACCCCCACAACAACAACAACAACAGCAGCAGCAGCAGCAGCAGCAGCAGCAGCAGCAGCAGCAACAACAGCAACAGCAGCAACAAGAACAGCAGAGTGGAAGCAATGGTGGAGGAAGCAGCTCTGGAGGAGCAGGAGGGGGCTCCAGCTCAGGTGGAGGGGCAAGTGGAGGCAGTGGCAGTGGAGGTGCTGGGGGAGGTGGCGGAAGCGGCTCGGGCAGCAATATTGGAGGGGGTGGGAGCAACAACAGTGGCAGCAATGGAAACAATGGAAATGGTAGTGGAGGTAGTGGACCATCTGGATCCTCTGGGAGCACCACTTCTTCCACAAGCAGTTCCACCAAGCAACAGCTGGAGCAACTGAATACTATGCGTGAAGCCCTTTTTAGTCAGGATGGCTGGGGAGGAGTATGTATTTTTTTGATTAAAAAGTTTACTTCTTTGTCCACTGAATACCATTACTAAGGTTTTCTTTACTTTTCCCATAGCAACATGTAAATCAAGATACTGGGTGGGATATACCTGCTAGTCCTGAACCAGGAATTAAAGATGGGGTTCCAGTGTGGAAACCAAACGTCAACAATGGTAAGAGTTGAGTTTCATCTCCTCAAAGTTATAATTCAGTTATTGTTGAAATCGATATTGTACTTGACAAATTTTTAGAAAGCAAATTTTTGTCTAAATTATTCTAAAGTTAATTTAAACATATTTCTGCCTTTACTGAATTGTTATCTTTTCTTCATTTTCTTTCCTCGCACTCACTTTCTCTATTTGTAATTTTCTGATTATAGCTTCTTTTCTTTTCATTTTTGTATATTGAACTTTTTCCTTATCTCTCGCAACAAATTTTGTATGATGATCCTTCTTCTTTTTATTCTCCAATTATAAAGAATGTAGGAAAGTATTGTAATTGGTCAGGAGAAAAATTGTCGGGATGTCTTTGGATCTTTATGAATTGTCTTAGTCTTATTTTCAAAAATTTTGGCGTATGTCCAATGTTGTGTGTGTGTATTAAGAATTTTGTTCCCCTGATAGCTCATGAACAAATTGATGTATTGAAACCAAACTTGAGATTTGACTTCAAATGCATTGGGGAATAGAAACCTAATTCTGGACAGCTCATATCTACTTAATTTACACATTTCATTAAAATTCTAAATTTTGAAAATAGTAATGTAATTAATTTTTTGGTAAATTCTGTTTAGAGATTGTGAAATAGCATTTCTGTATGTTGCACTGTTTTTGAGGTACATCGGAAAAAAATTACGCAAGTATGAGTTATCTTGTGGGTACCTTTTTTAGATCATCATTTAAGGCAATTGCAAAGACTTTGAAGTGGATTCATACAATATGTACTTGGTTGTGTATATATGATGGTATGAGTGTACTATGTGTATGTTGAGGTTAAATAAATTTAAACCAATTGACCTTATAAATATGTCATCTCACGTGATAATTATAATATATTATGATTTTTTTCTGGAAGTGTTTTTGTGGTTTCTTATACTTTTATTGCAAAGTAGGATGTTATGATCATTTTGCTATGAATTATAATTGGAGAGTTGAGTGGAGCACACTCAAGATTTTTAGTCTTAACAGACATGCGTTATAAACATTGTTTTCCCATGCAGGTACTGATCTTTGGGAAGCCAATTTACGTAATGGAGGTCAGCCTCCACCCAGTGCCACCCAGAAAACTCCTTGGGGTCACACTCCCTCTAGCAACATTGGAGGCACATGGGGCGAGGATGATGATGTCAGTGACTCCTCCAATGTATGGACAGGTGTGCCACCAGCAGGTGCTGGTCCTGCTCCTGGAGCCACGGGTGCACAATGGAGTGGTGGTTCTGGGGCTGCAGCTGCTGCCGCAGCTGCAGCAGCTGCGGGCATGTGGGGAGGTGAGCAATTAACAAGATCGGTAAAAAATAGAAGGAAATAAATTGCCATTAAATCTTCTTTTACTCATTCAAATAATTGTTAATTTGTAGTGTTGAATATTATTTAACTATATAATTTTAAGATGTAATTCTTTCTTTGAAATTTTACTTGTGAACCTCATGTCAGTCAACATGTACTTATAGGGGGGAATAGTCAGGTCATGGCCCTCCTGAAGTGTGTTCAAACTTTCATTAAGTACGAGTGTTTCCATTAGTGATGAACAACTCTTTGAAGAGAACAGGAGATGCAAAGAACTCAAAAAGATAAATTGGCAATTTGCATTGTAATGTGAGAAGTTGATCATTCTTCACTAGGAATTCTGAAAATATTTAAATCCAACTTGACAGATATTCAAACAATTGAAAGTGCGATTATTTATTTTGTCTGAAAGGGACCCTTGACCACAATGCTATCAGTTGTGATTTCTATATGAAGCAGAGTTAACTTTTAGTGAGCTTTTTATTTCTTAAATATCTACAGAAATTTCAGATTTTCAATTTATGCAAATGTTTAGCAAGTGATACTTCGTAGAATGCTGTCATTACATGAAAAACTGAATTGAAATATTTTCTGTTGGTATATTGTGCAGGTCCCAAGAAGGAAAGCGAATGGAGTGGAGGCACAGGATCTTCAGGATGGGGAGACCCACGCTCTGACCCGCGTGCTGATCCTCGTGCTGATCCCCGTGCTGCATTGGGAGACCCGCGTGGGGATCCACGTCTCGATCCACGTGAGCTTCGACCCGGTGGAGGAGGTGGAGGTGGTGGCGGAGGCGCAGGAGAACTGCGTGGATCTGCTATGTTGGATCCACGTGAACATATGAGAGGCGCTGGCGGTGGAGGTGGTGGTGGAGGAGCAACAGTAGGAGATCCGCGGACCGACCCGAGGGCGCTTGGCGCCCGGCTCAATGGAGCAGGACCGGCTGGACCTGATGGCGCAGGCATGTGGGGGGGAGCCGCCCATGGTGGTGTTCCCCAGCATCATCATGGTGGTGGTCCCCATCATGCTGCCACCCCTAACGCCGCTGTTGCTGCTGTGGCGGCTGCTGCCGCTGCTGTAGGTAAACTTGGCCCTGGTGGAGCTGGTGGTGCAGGAGGGCAATGGGTGGGTCCACCACCCAAGGAACTGGCTCTGGCAAATGCAGGGAAACCCACAGGTTGGGAAGAACCCAGTCCACCTGCACAGAGGCGTAACATTCCCAACTATGATGATGGCACTTCCCTTTGGGGGAACCCTGCTCAACAGCAGAATCGTGTAGGAGGTAAATTATGTACAAATCCAAAGTTTTATTTTTGAGTAAATGAAGATAATAAGACAAAACAAATTTGTTTGTATTATTTTTGTTGAAGTTTGTAAGTATGTTGTGTAGTTCTCTCACTTCCTAATTTTCAACTACAGGTAAAGTGTCGCACTGGAAAGATATGCCTACTCCAAATATGAGCCGTTCTGGTAACATGCAATGTCCTCCTGGTATGACTCAGAATCGAATTCCTGGGAATGGTACTGGAAATATGAAACCAGATAATGCACCATTATGGGTTCATCCAGGCCGGTTGGTATTATTGCTGTGATAAAAATTATGTAAATTTTGTCATGTTACTAATTGACGCAATGTATGCATTTGTTTTAGCAACGGCTCTTGGGGAGAAGGTCAACATGAAACTGCTGGTCCTGGGTGGGGTGAAGAACCTAAGAATGTGGGTGCTTCTGGTGTGAATTCTTGGACAGAACCTCCACTCACTCCGACATCATGGGGTCCCAAACCAAAGAATACCTTAACTCCTGGAGGTTGGGATGCTGGTGATATGGATGCATCCTCTTGGGGACATGCTCCTAAGCAAGTATGTAATTCTTATTGTATTTCTACATTAATGTGTTAATATTTTTTTGGTTTTTTTTTTCACCTTTCTAAAACCTTTTGCATGTCTGCTGAATTCTAGCAGTCTTTCTTCCAACAGGGTCAGAAACCATTGACTAAAGACATGGTGTGGGCCAGTAAACAGTTCCGTATTTTGGCAGATATGGGCTTCAAGGTATTTTATTTATTTATTTGTTTATTTATTTTGGCAATTTTTACATCTCTACTCTTGTGGAAGTATAAAAAAGGTCTCTAGATCACTTTCTAATGAACATATATACGTTGATCATAAAAAATATTTCATTGATTCAAAATATTTATATACGAATGAATGTATGATATATTTTTATATTATATAGAAAAACATTAAGTTGCTCTTTCTTTCTAATAAAATTTTTGTGAAGTTAATGTTCTGTTGTTTTTGTTTTAATCATACAGAAAGAAGATGTAGAAAATGCTCTTCGGTCCAATAATATGAATTTTGAGGACGCACATGAACAGCTGAACACTCGTTTGAGTGTAGCAGATGCATGGCGCCGACAAGAAGTGGAACATGTTACTGCAGGACCCTTTGATTTGGGTCACACTGGTGGAGGACCTGGGTTTACTCGGTACAACCCTGTGCAACAACAGCAGCAAATGTTCCCTCCTCCAGTAAGTTTTGTTATACTAAATATTATACTATTGTTTTGTAATAATGAAGGTTATTATATTATTTGTTATTTGAAACATTCTTAATTTAGTAAATTTAGAATGATGTTCCATGAAAGCCTAACATACATCCCCTGAATTTTATTGTAGTCGTTTCTGCTATGAGTAACAAAAAATACAACTATATTTGTGGGATGTACATTCTTTTGATATGTCATTCCTTTTGTGGGGTGCCTGTTTCTCTTCATTTTTGATTGAAACAAAATCTATATTATCTTCCTAATTTATATACATACAAAATTATTTTAATGACAGACTTTCTTTATATTGATAATATAATTCATTCTTACACACTAAAACTAAGAAGCTTGTCAAATTTATGGACTGCTATGTTCTTTTGCAGGGTGGAGGCGGTGTTGGAGGTGGTCCCAATTTATTGAACAATATAGGAAATAGTGGGAACGGAGGAGTGGGTGGTAATCCCGCTGCACTTGGTGGAGTGAATAGTCTGAGTCCGGCTGTTGTCCAGAAAATGCTGTCGGCTCAGCAGGGTAGTGGCCCAGGTCCTGTACCAGGCAATGGTGGTACTGGTGCCAGTGGTGGACCATTTGGTCAAGCACCACGTGCCCCCTCCTCACAGCCAAGTACTGCACAGCTGCGAATGCTGGTACAGCAGATTCAAATGGCAGTTCAGGCTGGTTACTTGAATCATCAGGTTGGTGATGATATTAAACCATCAGTCTTTGTAGCATATTTATGGTGAGCTCTAAAGAAAACTGGTTGCTGTCAGTATGAAAGCACTGTGTTGGATTAGTAGAGCAGCCACTGTCAATTCAGAAGCACATAATTGTATGAATATTTCCGTCAGACCTCTGATAACTTGTGGAGAGATTGGCAAGGCAGCTTGTAATGATTGACATTATTGAGGTTGTACCCTCAGCCAGCCCCACCTAGAGCTTATTTGTATACGAGATAATCATGTATTTTCTGTCACTTTTCATGTTGAACTTTCTTATTTCTAATTTCAGATATTAAACCAGCCTTTGGCCCCACAGACACTGTTGTTGTTGAATCAACTATTACAACAAATTAAGATTCTACAGCAATTTGTGCAGCAACAAACTGTTGTGCAAATGCAACCTCATAAAGGTGGTTCATCTAGTGCTGTACTCCAAATTTCTGTACAAATTACAAAGACTAAGCAGCAGATATCAAATTTGCAAAACCAAATAGCATCTCAGCAGGCAATCTATGTCAAACAACAACAGCAGCAACAGCAACAACATTTGGGTGGTCCAAGTGCTGGTCCTCAGGGGCCACCCCACCCAGCCGGACCTCCTGACTTCTTCAAACCTCATGATCCATTGCAAACACTTAGTGCTAACTTCAGTGACCTGGCACTTTCAAAAGAACAGGTAATAATGGCAAGTAAAAATTGTATTGTACTTAAAATAACAATTATTTTAGATATAAATTTCTTCTAATACATTTGGTGATAGAATATCATAGGTTTACAAAAAAATTAAAATCATAAGTAATTTAGATACAAGATGATTGTCATTTTTACTTATTGTATTTACCCGAATATAGTATACTTCAAATTCTCATGCCACTAATTTATTTCCATGTGTCCAAGCATAATTTAGAACTGAAAGTTTGAAGCATCTTTGATCGCCCAATTTTCGTTACATTGAAGAAGATCCCTGTCCCTCAAAGTCGTGTGTGACGGCAATCTGTCGTTCCTGGACGACAGACTAGATCAGTTTCCACTTCAATATAAAGTCAAATCCTGCAATCATCGATTGATACAATACAGTGTTACTATACGTATATGGCTTGTGTTCGCTGAACTCATTTTCACCCAGGAAATTTGAATAAATTAGCAGTTTTCCCATCTTAAACTCCAAATATAGTTCCCCCCATCAATTTTTGGGCCTGTCTTTGTTTGATGTGTTTTATTATTATAATAAATATTATTTTATTATATATATTAATATGCCAAACACATAAGATTGAATTACAGCAACTGCTGATTCTAATATTATTAATAAAAGTTGAGTAATAATTAAAATTTGAATTAAGATGGTATTTATTAATAAAGGACCTGTATTTCGTAATAAAGTTATTAATAAATGACCTGCAATTATATTGGCGGTTAATCGAACTGCTAATGTTCCTGGTCGAATTAAAATGTAAACTTCAGAATGACCAAAGAATCAAAATAAATGTTGAGGAAAAATGTTCAATTGACTCTTATATATTTGTTTATTAGACCAGTTTAATTTACATAATGTTACAAGTAATCATAATCACACAGGTAATCGGTGTTACGTGTTTGTGGGCTTGTTACAAAAAGAACTTAAAAATAAGAGAAAAGTAAAATATAATTATATTTTAATATATAATCTTATAAACTTCATTGCAAGTGAACATCCAATAAAGTTTTTAGTAATAGTTTCTATTAATACTGCTATTAAAAATAGATTTTATTTTAGCATAAATTTGATGCAACCTATTTCTTTAATTTTATTTTACTTCCATTGCTTAGGACTTCAATTTCTTTTGGTAGTGAATTAAAGACTGTTATTACTCTTATTACACTGTTTTTGCTACATTCATAGGTTTATTATGAACATTAAATTTGTTTTTATTTACAATTTCAGAAGTCTATTCTGATGATTCTGTAACAATTTTAAACAATTTCTGCGAGCTCCTCCTCATGCAATAATCCCATTGTTAATAATACTATGGAAAAATGCATAATAAAGCATCATGAGAGTCTCAGCTCATAATTTTAGCAAGCTTATGGAAAATATAAATTAAGTATTTCGTTTTGTTTAAGATGTATTCAATATGTTTGACCCATTTCATTTTGTAATCGAAAACAATTCCTAGGTTTTTGCAGGATTCAACTTTTTCTATAGTTTTACCATGTATAGAAATGTCTAGAAAAAAAGGAACACTATTGTCATAGTTTCCGAAGATCATATAAATAGTTTTTTCTATATTTAATGAAAGCTTATTTAGAGCCAGCCAATTACTAACATCTCTTAGGTTTCTACTTCATTCCAATTTTTATCAGTTGATATGACAGCCGTGTCATCAGCAAATGAAATAATTATATCTTCAGGCATAGAATTTAACAGATCATTAATGTGTAATACAAATAGTAGTGGTCCCAAAACGGTGCCTTGTGGAACCCCTTATATAAGTGAATATATATCACTTATAACATCATTAACTTTTACACGTTGAGATCTATTTTGTAAGTAAGAGGTAATTAACTGATGAGCATTACCTCGAATATCATAGTTATATAATTTATCCAATAAGATACTATTATTAACTGTATCAAATACCTTTGCCAGATCCAAAAACGTTACTGCTATTGGGGCACTTTTATCAAGTCTATCATATATTAAATTGATTAAATAATTTTAAGCATCTTTAGTGCCAAGCATCCATACTGTCTTTTTGATATTATTTTGTGCAATAAATAAATTCCAAAATTCTATGGTATGTAATTTTTTCAAGAATTTTTGCTTTGTTAGATATCAATGAAATAGGTCTATAGTTTGACATATTTTGCTTTTCTTTAGCTTTATGAATCTGTTTGATATAAGCTTGTTTTAAAGTATCCGGCCAAATTTATCTTTCTATACATAAATTTATTATGTGTAGAAGAGGTTCAACAATAAAATTAGCTATTGTGATAATAGTTCTAACATTTGTATCATCAACTCTACTACTTTTAATTTTCATGTTTTTTTATAATGTTTAATACCTCGAAATCATTCATTGGTGATAAAAAAAAATTGTATATGGGTTGGGTGGAGGTAGTTTTATCTTAAGGTTTATTGGTTGTTCAGTCTTATTGCTAAGTTGTTTACCAACGTTTGTAGAATATGTATTGAAATAGTTAGCAATTTTACATGGATCCTGGTCTTCAGTTTTTTTTATCATCATATATAAAATTTATATAATCATTCTTTTTTGATTTTTTACTAAGTTATAAATGACCATAGATTCTTGGAATTAATTATATTCATCTCTACTTGCTTTTTTTCATATTTAATTTTGGCTTGTTTTATCACCTTATCAAGTATTTTAACATACGTTTTATATTCAGTCTTAATTTGCAAGTTGTTTGGTTTGATTTTCTGAAAATTATATAATGTCTCTTTTATTGCACAAGATGCTAAAATACCTTTAGTTGTCCAACGACTACAGGGTGTTTTAACCCTTAAAATTTTAATTTGATGTTTCTTTGCAGTGATATTGAAGGAAGTACAGGAGACGAGGTCAGTAATGAAACCCGGGCTAGGTGCACAGTAGCTCTCTTAGATTGTGCGCAAGCGCAAACAGTGATCTCTGCCTCACAACCGTCACAGTTCATACAGTAATAGCGTGGAGAGGCGGGAAGGATTGCCTCCGCCTCCACCAATCTGTGTGGAGAGTTTCATCACTGAACTCATTTCCTGTATTTTGCATTGGCTACTACCGGATTTTTTTATTATAGACCCCTGACTTCTAATGGCTGTGGAGAGTTGCCACCATTGGATTTGTAATTTTGTTTCCCATATACATAAGTAAAAAGTTTGGTTTTATGAACGAACATTAATGTTTTCTAACTTGAAGTGCTTCAAAAAGCAAGATATTTTTACTTTTTTGCTGATATGTCAACTTTATTATTTTTTATAAAATAAACTAAGAGTGGGAAAAATAATTATCAGCGAATGATCAAGGTAGTGTTTATGACAATATTTATTAATTTCAAGCTTCTACACGCAAAATAAAATGAGTTATTATTTTTTTTCGGAAACACTGCTAAAAATGACCAGACATATTATTAAGGAATAAAATTTATACTGTCACACTCGGAAGAATGCCATGATCACATTACAGTTAAATGCAAACATTTAAAACTATTTATGTAACCTCTAACAAGTGATAAATAAAACCATGTTTTCAATTAGCAACCAGCGATGGAGTTTAAGTCACACGTGTTGTTGTTGGGAGTTTCACTCCACTGACTGGTATAGTTTTAACAGGATGGACCCCTTAACTAATGACTGAATACAGCATTGGCAACAACGCATGTGACTAATGCACCACTGGCAGATTATTCAAAACAGTTTTATTTTTCACTTGATCAAGGTTGAGTAAGCAGTTTCGAACATTTGTATTTAATTGTAATGTGATCATGGCATTCTTCTGAGTGCGACAGTATACATTTTATTCCTTAATAATATGTCTAGTCGTTTTTAGCAGTGTTTTAGAAAAAAATTAATAACTCATTATATTTTGGGTGTAGAAACTTGAAATTAATTTCACAAACACTACCTTGATCATTCACTGAATAAGAATTATTTTTCTTACTCTTAGTTTATTTTATAAAAAATAATAAAGTAGACGTGTCGGCAAAAACCATAAAAATATCATGCTTTATGAAGCATTTAAAGTTTAAAAAAATAAATGTTTGTTCATGAAACCAAATTTTTTACTTGGTTTTATGGGGAACAAAATTACAAATCCAATGGTGGTAATGGTGTTTCTCTGCTATATTTGTTGTATTCTCCACAACCATTTGAAGTCGGGTGTATAATAAAAAATCCGATAGTAGGATAATGAGAACTACTTTGGTAGAAACTTTTCTTTCTTTAAGCACTGAGTTTTTTGCTTGTTTAACCCACATCATTGTTTTAAAGTACACTTACATTGCTGCTCATTGTTGCTTAACTGATAGTTTCATGTGCAATGTCATGTCACAATGATACAGACTATAGTAATGCGGTTTTCTTAGTGAAATGTGCATTTATATTATGGGGAATTTTCGTTTTTGTGGGAAGATGAAATATGTGTGTAAATCTAGTTTTAAAAAAATGCAAAACTATAGTATTTTACTAAGATACCACTATTTGGTAATCTGTACTAATAAAAGTGAATTCAACTAATGTCTGGAAGGTCGAAATAAAAAATGTGATAAATTTATGACAATTTAGAAGGACTCTTTCTAAGAATTGTTGCATGTGTAGTGCAAAGTGTAGTAAATGTTACTGGAACATAGTGGGAGAAAATGAAAAACTTGGTTGCTTTTTAGAACATGTGATGTGAAGAAGTTTCAAGGGTGAAGATTAATCGCAGTGTTGCAAGAGATCAGTGTTGGTGAGCAAGTTGACTGTATTTGTCTGTGACTGATTCATTGATCAATTGTGCTTGGTTTTTTATGCAGAAACATGTGGGCCAAAAAGGTTCAAAAGCAAAAGATCCAAAGAGAACGTGAAAACATTAGAGGCGAGCAAATAATTAGTGTAGTTTTATCATTTTAATAGTTTTGCATTAGTTTATATCTGGGGAGAAGTATTTTGTATGCATGAATTACCGAGTGTACTAGAATATCTCGACTAACATAGATAATTCGTTCCCGAATCACATTTAATGGGCAAACATGATTACTCACATTAATTTTTAGAAGATAGTTAAAATTATGATTTTTGTGTGTCAGAATTACTTAATTAGTTCTGTGCATGTAGGAGAGGGAGATGGCCAGGGACAAGAAGGGAGGGTACTTGGGCATGCGCACCACACCTCTAGTCTACCAACTTAATCTGATTCCATTACACTGCAGAAAAATCACACAAATTTCATTTTGAAGGAGCCAATTGGGTAGTTGTGCATAATGTTTGGGTTCATTCAGGCATTAGTTATTTCTTCTTTGCAATGAACCTCTCTCCTAACAGTAGGAGGAGCTATGCTGATAACAATATACAGCTTGTTTAAAGGGGCTGGTTTTTATACATCCTATAGTTATCCTGCAAGTGTCATTGATGGTATGTCAACCTTTTTGGCGTGAGCTGAGCAAGCCCATACAGGGCAAGCAGAGTAAATTATAGCCATTTCTGAAATTTTCATAATTTAGGGAGCTGCTCCCTGTGTAGGATTGCCCAGTTTCCGTTGTAAATTATTCTTGCTATTACCATTTTCTTGGTGTTCTCACTGAATTTTGGAGCCATTACCTGTCTAGCGTTACCCCCAGATATTTAGGGGTGTCTACGTAAGGCAACTGAGATCCATTTAGTGTGATAGATTACTTTCTCCTGGCTTCTCTGTTCTTTAGGTGAGAAACAAGGACTTGAGTTTCGCATAAGAAATTTTTTTTCATAGTACTGGTACGGAACGGTGAGGGCCTCATTCTTTGATCTCGCTCTTCATTCTCCCTTCCCTGAATTTACTGGATTGCATTGCTAGAGCTAAGTCGTCGTCATACAGAAATGATCTTTTACCTGAGGGGTGAGATTGATCATTGATGTAAATATTGATAAGTATGGGGGAGAGAACACTGCTTTGTGGTGATCTATTTTTCTGGTATCTCCATTTGCTTCATTTACCTTGGACAAAATAATCTCCTAATGGTCAGAAGACTTGCCTGTATCTTGATAAGATAGCACTTTTCTGTTTAATTATACGTCGTCTGAAGCCACATTATGTGTTTGACTGTGTCATATGCTGTTAGGTCCACAAATGCTACTCCTGTTATTTTGTGCGACTCATACCCAACTTCTATGTTCTGGGTCAAGTTGACTATCTGTTCCGTGCAAGATTTACTGTTTCTAAAACCAACTTGTTCAGGTATTTAATTTGGTTTCACAAGTAGCTCCATTCAAGACAGAATTATTTGCTCGAAAACCTACAGCAGATGACGTAGAAGCTAGTGTTTTGGGTCTTCAGGGTCTTTTCCTGGTTTAGGTATTGCTGTTACCTAAGATTTACACCATTCTTTCGATATGTGCCTCTTTCTCATACAGTTGTTGAATAGATGAATAATCTATTCATTTGTAATTATCCCAAAATGTGTAATTTGTTCATGTAATATTTCATCTAGCTCAGCAGCCGTCCCACATTTTGTCTTTGCGATGGCTATGTCCAATTCTTTGAGAGTAGTATGATCATCCTTACTGGCATCACATTTTACCATGTTCTACCAGTTATGTCTCACCTTCCATTTTTATGTGATCCGCTTCGAAGGTGGTAATGAACTATTTGGTCAACAGTTACTTCTGAATTATTTTCAGGTAGTGTGTGGTCGTTATTGACGTTTCTCAGTGGACACCAGACTTTATGACTACATATTCAAAAGTTTATATTTCCCTCAACCTTCATTTGATGTTCCAAAATATAGCTCATTAATTTGTATCTTGTTCAACAAACTACTACTGATGATTAGAAAAATTTAGAACAAAACGATGGATCTGCATCAGAACTATATAATAGGCTTCAGTTTATCGTAAATTACTACACCAAACATTTGTGCACATAATTAAATATTAAAATACATTTATTATCAAAAAAGCAGTACAAACTATGTATGAAAATGTGGAGGACAATAAACTAATTTAATGCTTGTTTGTGATATGAAATTGTAGGCTTCTTATGAATAAAATTTTATTTTACATGACCGTCGGAATAACAGGCCAAATGGGTAAAAATCTCTGTCTGAACCAGGCTGGTGAATAGGAGTTTTATTGTATCAGTGTTACTGAAACCATAAAATCTTGTTCACTTGTAAACTTTTTTGTAACTATTTCATTTTTTCAATTCAAATCACATTATGGATTTATATACACAAAGGAATTGACCTTACTGCTTTAGGGAAATAATGTGTTGATCAAAGCTGTTACATTGTATGCAATCACAAGTTGTATCTTCATTGTGAATGTCAATATATAATTATAAAATGTAAGAAGTTCATAAATAGTTCAATTGATTAAAAGATATGTCTGTATTATTCATCATACAACTTTGTGAAAAATCATAAATTAGTTGTACAAATCTAGTGTTGTAGAAAATATTGAACATAACATAACATTCAGTAAATACAAAAATAAAGAAATAACTTCTGGAAACGTAAACAATACTATGAATACTTCAGAAGAAGGTCTTGTGTGCAGAAAATGTTACATGTGCCTTGCTAGCAGTGTGGATGGAGCTTTTTAAAAATATTCTATGCTTTTACTATTGAATATTATGAACTGTAACTTGGTGAAAAACTTACTTATATTGTATGCAAACCATTAATATGATATAGGTAAAAATTCTAAACTCAACTTTTTCAATTTAATTCCTGAACTTTTAAAAGGATACATTCAATATTTAAAAAATTGCACAATAGTCGGAAAATTCTTGCGACTTTCAAATTCATGACATTTCCGAAAGCATAAGTGAAATATTACACAGTTTATATAGAAAAGAGAAATACTCATATTTGACTGAATAATTGTTGAATGCAAAAATTTATTAAAAATGTTTTTTCTCATTTTTGGTTTCAGAACAATTTTTTACCATGTTTCCCCAATTTTATACAAAAAATTATATCATATACAAATTCAGCATCCTTCAAAATATAATATTCGAGACAATAAATATTCGAGAATATTTATTGTCGTACTTTTTCTTTTGTGAAACCCACTCATCTGAAACTCGTGCGTTTCTAGAAGAATGTCGCAGACCAGAAGCAAGCCAAGAACTGAATGCACAGTTAAATTGAAGCGTGTCACTTTTGTGCTTTCATTCATTAGAAGCATTGCGCTTCTACGGTTGACAGTAATGAGTCGTCCAACACTGACACTACCACTTGTGTGACGCCAGCCATAAAGGTCTAATTAAAATAAGTGCAATGCAAGCCAGTTTCAGAAAATCTACACTGAAAATGACTAGAAGAATGTGTGGCAAATATACACATACATAAGTAAATTTTAAGAAAAGCTTGATCGTAAATAATTGAGACATTTTCACTGTAATAAGTGAATGATCATCTCCAATATTCTTGTATAATTTTCGCTTACAAAATGCTTGAATATCCTATCCCTGATTTTAGCTTTTGACGTAACGATTTGTGGGAATATTTCTCTAGTTTGTCGATTTTAAAAATATTATCGAGTTAGCATGACATGGATTTGCTCCACGGTGAGGAACAAGATATTTACTCTTAAATCAACATCCAGATGGACTCCCAGGGAAAACATTGATTGAAAATGTAAGAAATGTTCTTATGTGATAAGTTATCTCTGAAAACCACATTTCTTTCTGAAAACTGGTGGGTAAGAATTATGTTGAACTCTGATTTGAGGATAGGGAATTTTATTTCTGTAAGTTCTCATTTTTATTACAAGTTATTTTTAGCTGGATTTATACTATATTTAATAAAATATTTGAGTAAGATTTTTTTCAAACGTTCAGAATTCTCTTAAAATACAGTGAAACACACCGCCAGGTAACAGATTCCATTCAATGTAACATAATTAAGATTAGTTAGAAATTCAGTGGATTATTTTCTTTCCAGGGATCTTTCCAGAGTCAACAACAATCTCGACTTAACCAGTGGAAATTACCTGCCCTTGACAAAGATGATGGCACTGGCAACGAATTCTCTCGTGCTCCTGGCACTACTACCAAGCAATCGCTAGCTCAAAGCCATTCTTCTCCTAATATGAACCCTTTGTTGGGCCAGAGTGACAGGTAAATAGTGTTTTAAGTTTGATCTTAAATTCCCTACCTTGTCCCTTCTGAAGTGCATATATGATGATTGCATAATCTATAATGATAATGTGTGTGTTTGCATTTTGATGTGCGCGTGTGCATTGGCGTGTGTGTGTGTGTTTACCCAGCAATTTATAGCATCTTGAATGAAGTGTGTGTGGTCTGAAGCATGTTGTCCAAAGGGTGTCTCGTTTTGTAATTTTTGATTGCATGCGTATATTTGTTTTCGTGTAAGATAAGTCTTTTCTATATTTTTCTTTACAATTTCTTATTAATTACCACGGGCTTTATTTATCACAGCCTGCAGGGTGGCAAGCTACCAGAAACTTAAAAATTTCAGGAATTTCTTCTGGAAAAGTCTGGGATTTTGCTCACTGCTGTGGGAAATAATTTAGAACTGATAACTAAGATCGTGGAATTAAAAAATATGCCACAAGTTCTATAAACGTCTGCTATTTTCTTCAATTAGATTTAAGGCAACTTGCTCAATCCGATAGATAACCTTCCTGCTAGTTCTTTCTTTGAGAAGTGGAAGCACTGCCTCACTAATCGCAAAAGTAACTGGTTGTTTCTTACAATGGTCTTGATGGGACGTGATTAGAGGTGTGCCCAACAGTTCCAGTTGCGGAGCCATTGTAACGGTTCAGTGATAACTGAGAAGCAGTTCCACCAAACAAATTTATTTCTACAAATCTGTCGCATCAGTCTCAGTCGGTTCCTCTGAAAACTTTGATTGTAACGAATGTCTTTATTAGCATTTTAATGATATAACAAATTGCAATGATTGTGAGTTTTTCTTCGCATACCGTTATAAACATAAGTTTGACACTATAATTTATTTTGATGATCATATAAGATTTCCTAGTTTGCTCTAACTTTGATTGTATTTTCATGCCAAACCAAACTTGATTTGCTGAACTTGTAAATACAAGTATTTCATATTTTTTGAGCAGTTTATGTGAACAATTTACAGAACTGTTACCAATTGTTTCAAATGGTAATTTAGCTCGATTGCAGCACGGCACGCAGTTCCAATTGCAACTACTCACCTTTAGACACAATAGAATGCACTGTTATCATAGCAGCTAGTTGTGGGATCTATTGAAGCATAGATCAGTGGATAGCAACTCCACTTCTACCCCTTATTTCCTCCTTTTAGCAGATATTAAGTTTACTGAACACAAATGTCATAATGAATCCACCCATTCTGCCCATAACCACCCATTTTGTCTCAATTAATTTTGTGAAATTAATTTTTTATACTTAGCACAATAGATCTAATTTGGTGTAGTTTTTCTCTTGGCAGTACGTGGTCTTCGGTTGGTCGCCCTTCCGATTCAGGCTGGCCTGATTCGGGAAGTAGCGACACTGGAGCAGGTGACAATAAAGAACCCTGGCCGACAGTTACATCTCAGGCATCAGTTGCTGTCAATGCTGCTGCTTTTACAGACCTTGTTCCAGAATTTGAACCTGGGAAACCATGGAAAGTAAGTGCTATTTTTATGCACTTTTTATGTTACTAAAAAGTAACATAAAACATTAGTAACATATTTTTATGTTACTAACTATATATTACTGTATTTACTTGAATATAGTTCCCCTCCCAATACAGTCTCCCCCTTATTTTAGGGCGTATAATTTAGAGAAAAAAAGTAGAGTAAAAAGGTCATTCTGAAGGGAATTGCTCATTCAAAATTCCATGTGAAGTGGTTGGCTCTGGTAAGTATAATCATGAGGACGTAATGAAATGAATAGGTAACTGGTGCAGTTCAACTTCTCTTCTTTGATATCGCCAGATCCACACAGACTTTGAATTCTCATTCCATTGCTTTAATCTCATGTGTCTAAGCAAAATTTAGAACTCGCAGTTTGAATTTAGCATCAAAGTAGCTTTGATCACCCAACATTTTTGCATCGAAGTTGATCCCTGCCTCAAGAAAATCTTGTCACAGTTGGCATGGTGACAGTAATTGGACATGGATAAAACAAAGTTTATTGTCAAACAAAGCACTTGACAATGTGGGGGATAATAAACTAAGTTACTTTTTGTAAACCATCAATTCTGATCAAGAGCCCAAGGGATCATTTTAGTTTCCAATTCGGATGTGCGTTAAATCTCGCCAACATCAATCGATGTTCTTTGTGTTACGTTACGTGGATGGCTACTGTTCTCGCACTCAATTCAAATTTTGTGGGTGAAAATATCAGTTTCTCCATCTTCAACTCCCAAAATAGTCCCCTGATTTTTGGGAAATTTTTCAGAGAAAAAAAGGGAGGGGGACTATATTCACATTCATGTTTTATTGTTTTCCCTGTGAAATGCTATTTTTAATCGTCCCACTGTGATATAAATAGTTAAATTCCTGTATTAATTGAGTTCCCCATTTTTGAAATATTCTTAACTAATAATGGTTCTTATACTGTTTGTTTTAGGGCACTCAAATGAAAAGTATAGAAGATGATCCCACTATTACACCGGGATCTGTAGTTCGATCTCCACTCTCCCTAGCTGCCATAAAGGATTCCGAACTGTTTTCTGCAGGAGGAGGCTCGAAAACATCACCCACTGTTAGTGTTTCAGAACCACCTTTGCCTCCTCTCTCATTGTCCAATTCTACTTGGAGTTTCACACCTGCTCCGCAAAATAGGTGAGTACGACCTCTACTTACAGCATTTTCTTTAAGTAGTATGAGTGTTCTATGGATCTGTCATTTCACAAAGAAACCTCTTGCAGAACTGAAAGGTTCTGAAACAGAACTGAAAAGTTCAAAACCTCTTGCAGAACTAAAAATAAAGGTTATTGTTTTTAGATTGGATACTATTGTGTACAAACAATTGCCATCACAAAAGTGTGCAGTGTGTAGTTGTAAGAGTGTGAATGTCAATTAAAACTGATTGAAGCACAGCCCTTTAACTAGAAGGTGGTTCAGAATGCAGTTGTGAACCTCATTTCCTGGGAAGGGAGGAATGGAGGGAGTTGCCCTACACACTATTTGAATCACTAACCATACTCATTGCAAAACTGTGATGAGAACCAAAAATAACTTGAGTTCCACTGAGACTCCCAGCACATTAAACTTTTATCTGCACAGAAATTATTAATTAATTTATTTTAATAATCAACATGCTTTACACCTGTTTACATAAATATTCTCCTTAACATATAGTTCACATTAATTTAATTAGAATCATTAAGTATCAAATTTTTCTCTTTCCCAGTCTCAGTAATCTGGAAATCGGAGAATTATATCCGTACGATGTCCTGTGGTTTTGTTCAGGGAAGGGTTTATTTCTTCTCAGTTCATATTGGTTTGGATAGTATGAGATTTTAAATTGTTAAGGGGAACAGTTAAAGTAGTTATTTACTATACTGTACGGTATACAAGCATCATAACATTTTCTGTATGATTCCAAGGGCTCTAATGACCTCGCTGTTACCGAGCCCTAAAGCCCCACAAAAAAAAAAAAAAAAAAAAAAAAAAAAAAAAAAAAAAAAAAAAAAAANTACCGAGATTAGTATAATTGGCCATCTCGGTATAAACATGTTTTGGCAAATTATAAAACAAGGATTTGACAAATTAAATTTAAATGCTATATATACAAAAAAATTGTTTTACATTTTCAACTCTCTTGAGGGTTCATAATTAAATTGCCCTAATCTGAGAAGAGTTCATTAATGTCTTTATTTTTAGTCTTGGTACCTTTAATTTTTAGGTTAATAAACTGCCCAAGTTTTCCAGTGTTGCAAAATCTTGCATTTACGTGTTTTTTATGTAGTTATATTTTGCATGGAATATTGTTTTATTACAAACTTTGAAATAGTTTTGGTATANTTTTATGTAGTTATATTTTGCATGGAATATTGTTTTATTACAAACTTTGAAATAGTTTTGGTATACTTGTTTTGCGTCCTGATCAGTGGGATTTTTTGTGTTCATTGTAAAGCTTACACTTTGTTTGGGAAAATTTTACTAAACCATCAGTAATGCAATCACTGTTTTTTTGTTTTTATAATTTTTCTTCTTAATTATAGTTTTTATAATTTTCTCACAAAATCTAGTATTGATTTAATTAAAATATCTTGCATGATTTCTGGATCCGTTATACTGGTTATACAATTCCAATCAAATACATAACTTAGATTATTCAATTTAGTATAATTAATGAGCTCATATGAATTACTGTCTAAGATTTTGTTTTTTTAATTTAAACCTCAAAATTAAAGGGAAGTGGTCTGTATAAAGTTGTAATACTTTGTATGAAAAAATGTCTGTGTAATCAACTGATTGAACAAAATTATTGTTAATGCATGTACCACCCGTGTCATTCAATAAATTCGGCCTTGTGATACCATTATAATAAAGTAGTTTGTTGTAAGTGAGTGTAGAAAGTTGTGATGATAGTGATATATATAGAATATATGTGTGGTGCAGTGTTGGCAGTCTGATGAATGAGTAATATAGGATATACAGGGGGGGGGGGGAGAAATATTTTTTGAAACGTCGGCTTTATAAATACTGTAATAATATCTTTTGACCTTAACTCAATAACTCCTTTGTAAATATAAAATAAGAAATATAAGCATTTCCAAGTAAATTATTTATAAACTCTTCACTACTTGTGTCACTTTGCAAAAGGTCTATATTAAAATCACCTGCTATAAAGTGATTTTTAACTTGTTTATTGTTCACGCTAAGAGTATTTAATGCTTGTATAAATGTATCTACTCAAATCATGACATCAATAACATGCAATTACTTTTATGTTTTTATTTTTAAGCTTAGTAATCACACTGATAAATGGTTATTATTTATATTTTCATAATTGCACTATGAATTAGATTCTTACATATATAACTGTACCGTCCACTTTATAGTGAAATCATTGTAATAGGTAAAATAATCGGATAAGTTGTAGTAATATGGGCAAACTATATTCCAAGTTTTGGAGCAAATGATTATGAAAGAAAATACTTCAAAAATTTTAAAGAAAAGTTCCAGGTTTTCAAAATTAGAGTTTTAACTTTTCACATTCAAATTCAAAATATTAATATATTTTCCATCTAAAACATTATTGAGTGATGATAAATCAAAATGCTCACTTTCCATAATTGGATTGCACTCACAATCTTATATGCTGTTAAAATTACTACTTTCTATGTCTGGCGTGAAGATGGCAGTGGTGAATCTCTTGTATTATAAGACTTAATTCTGTTTAAAAATTTTGAGAAGTTAGGAAAACTTGGAAAATCTGTAGCTTTAATTACTAAATTCAACTTATTCTTAAGACACGCCCACTTTTCAATGTCTGTGATAGTGTGTTTAGCACCCTTATTAGCATTAAATTTCTTATTGGCAAAGATACAAATCATAGTGCTCTTGCATTCAAAGACATTGTGGGCTTCACATCTTACTCAAATGTTTGTATTACGACACTTTAAATTATGACCAAAACCACCACACTTGAAACATCACAGCTGAAACAGAAAGAAAAGGATTGTAACTTGCTATTATTAGCTTATGTACTTGGAGCGCGTTGGGAGGGGCGAAAGGAAGGGTAGCTGTGGGAAGTATCTGGACTGGTTAGTCAGATTCACCGACAATTTGGTCCATGTGGGGATTGGGGGAAAGGAGAAGACTTTAGTAGGGAGGAGGATACCACAAAATATCAGATGGGGAAAGCTGTCTACAGTTGGATTTTGTTTGTGTAAGATGTTTTCTATATGAATCTAGAAGTGGTGCTATTGTTTGATTTTGAAACGCATCATTGATTTGTTTTTTGGCTTGTTTAAGTATATATTCTGATATAGGGAGAATATTGTATGGTTCTTTTACTGCGTCGAAAAATGTACCTCGTGCTGGTCTATAAGCTGATTTAATGAAATGATTTTCTACTTTATTGAAGGGATTTGCTTTTTGCTTTATTGATGTGGCCCAGGTACCACAAGAATATGTTCCTGCACTACGTACGCAAGTCTTATATATGTGTGCTTTGACGCGATCAGATAGTGTTTTACATCTAAAAATGGGATTGTAACGTTTGTACCTGGTTCTATTTTTCGTTGCCACCAGCTCAAACTACTTTGAGGGAAAAAATCCGGTTTTATGAATAAATTCTCTTTACTTGAAAATTAAAGAAAATAACAATTTACAAAACAACAAATGTTCAGACATTAATTAAGATTGAACTATATCAAAGCCTTTGCGGAAGACACATTTCCTCGGACACATAACACGTCTCTACCTCCCTCTTACATCACTTCTCGCAGCCGTTCGAATGGGCTGTACCGCAGTTTTTTCTGTCCTTTTATCGGTTAGGGGAGGATGCGGTCCCTATTGTCACCACCCCCTGCTGCCCGGCTCTCCGGCTCCATGCGTGGAGATCAGCGGCCTTCCACTGTCCATATTTCCACATTCTTCAAACCCTTCGTCTCTCTAAATGGCACACTCAAAGGTTCCCGGTTCTCCGACCCCAAGAATAGTTCATTCACTGCCCCTTCGCTGGGCACTGCCTGGTTCAGTACCGTTAGCTTCAGCCACCACGTACAGTGCATGACGTTACAGGGATATAATTTACGTATTCTAGTGTGCATTTTTTCAGCGATTGTGTTATGTACCCGCCATATTAAACGCCTATCAAATGTTAGCCCTAGATGTGTTAGACCATGAGATTGTCGTTCGTAATATGTTGAGAGAAAGTGTATTTACATTAACATTGGTCCACGATAATAGAACCGCCTAACATTTGCTCGGGTTCAGTGTTAATCAGTTGTTCACGGACAACGCTTCTAAATTATCCACAGCTTGCTGCAAGTGGTCGACCTATTGAGGGTGGATGCACTTTTCCTGAAAACCATACGCGATGTCATCATCGTATATGAACTAGTGTCCCGCTGGTACACTTGGAATATCGTGGGTGTAGAGTGAGAACAGCATAGGTGCAAGTACCGCCCCCTGAGGCCTCTCTCCTCGAATGTTAGGAATGGATAAGGGATTTTTATTGTAATTTACACGGAATTTTGGAGATAGCTTGTGATCAATGAAAATAGATGACTAGGGACAAGAGGTGCTAATTTGGATAGTAATAATCGATGGTTGACCTTATTAAAGGCAAATGAGAAATAGAAGAAAACTGGGGAGAGAGAGTTTTATGGTTGTTGCAGTCATGGCATCCATGAGCAACCGAAACGTCTGCGCTTCGATTTCCGAAACGGTTTTTTCGGAAATCGAACTGTTCTGGACGTATGGCATTCGCATCAACGAGGTTCCCGGTCAAGCGTACCAGTACAAGTCTTTCTAGAACTTTTCCAAACTTGGGGAGAAGACTAATGGGACGATAATTATTTGGATCGCTACCAGATTTGCCAGCTTTCGGGAGCATGGCAATTGTGGCGTTTTTGCAGTCGGGAAGTAACCTAAAACTAGACGGGCATTGAAGAGCGCAGTGAGAAAACGGATCGCCATTCGCGGTAATTTACGCCTCTGATACGATCATGTTTGGGGGATTTTCTGATTTTGGTCGCCTTGAAACACTCCGTGTGTCCGATTCCTTAATAGCAAAATCTGCTGGGATCTCGAATGGAGCTGTCTCGCTGTCCGAGGGGTAGGTTGGCACGATGGTGTTCCTGTGAACCGTTCCTCTAAGACGTCGGCGAAAGTTTCGGCTTTTACTAATGGGTCGTAGGTGGATCGAGGGGGGTATGGCGAGGGCTGCGATTGCAGGTGTTGGATTGCGAAGGCATTTTTGAAGTTTCCAGATGTCCTGAGAACCCTTCGTTCCGGCCTGCTCGATATATTTCTCCCAACTTTGGAAATAGTGCTTTTTCATCTCGTCGGAAAGTGTCCGGCATTATTAAAATTGAACCTGTCTTGAGGTTCCCTAGTTCGTCGAAACTTGCGAATTAAGCGACGGCGCTCGCGAATAAGAGCTCAGATTTCGTCGGGCAGCGTGTTAAATGCCGGAGGGGGCTGGGAAAGTTGGTGTTTTTTTTGTAGGAGGAATGGATATGGTGAGTGACGTGGGAAACAGCAGCGTCAATGTCGTCCCTCGTTTCAAGGGGACGCGACTCATTGAGTTTTCGGGAGAGGTGGGATTCATACTATTTCGTGGTAGTGATGGGAGTAGGGGTTTGGTCATATTAGTAAGTTCCTGTGAGAATGGCGAAAAGGACTGGTAAGTGGTCGGATTTAAGTTCAGAGAGGACGGGTGGATTGTGTGATGGATGAAGGGTAGGGGACGATGTCTAGGGTTTCATGGGGTTCACCATCTATGAGGTGGGTGGGGTCAATGGGTGGTGATAATACAATAGATGGCGTATTACTTAAGAATGCAAGGGGGAGTTTCCGGCGACAGTCATTCGACAGCCACAGTGGCGGTTTATCGCATTAAAATCCCCTGCTAATATTACGGTTAG
Organism: Laupala kohalensis; assembly: GCA_002313205.1. NCBI lineage: Eukaryota > Metazoa > Arthropoda > Insecta > Orthoptera > Trigonidiidae > Laupala > Laupala kohalensis. The sequence goes on from NNCF01129501.1 coordinate 248,181, forward strand.
TCCTATTCCGAATAATTGATTTAGTTCCGAGTGAAGTAATCGTTTAGCCGGTCGTTTGTATATGGAAACTAATATAATGGGGCCATTTCGAGTACCGAGCTCTATTTCGGTAAGCGCATGAGTATCTATTCGCGTGTGTGGTGTTTTGTGTCTTACCGCAAACGCTGTGCCACCTAAGGGGTCGGTGGTCCGGTCATTCCGGTAAATGTATCCAGGAATGGTTAGACGGCTGCTTGAGGAAAGGTGGGTTTCTTGGATGAGCAACACCGAAATGGAGTACTCAACCTGAAAGTGCTTGGTGGAAGCCACCTTGTCAGCGAGACCGCCTTGGTTATTCCATGTTGCAACGGAAATCAGCCGTCCTTTACCCGGCATTGATAACCACTGACGTGATGAAACAAGGGTGTCAAGAAGAGGAACGATTTGAACATATGGGGCATGGTATCCAACCCTGGAGTGTTAAGGTTGGAGACAACCTGTCTGAAAACGTCAGCCAACTTCGAGGTCGAATTCTTAACATAGTCGAGGACAAACTTAAGATCCTCCATGTCAGGAAAGTTGGCGAGGGAAGGAGGGCGTGGGGCAGAGGGAACATGGTGAGATGGGGTGGAGGGATTGATGAGAGTTGGGGGGATACCCTAGAGGCTCGAACCAGGCGGAGCCAGAAGTTGGCAATGGGGCGGACGCGACCGAGCGCTGTGACTGACACCTCAGAGTAGCGGCCTCACTGGCTCCCCTTGCTTGGTCCAACTGACTCCGTCGCTGAGACTTTAACTCAGCGAGGTCGGGGCAGCCACCAAACGACGCGACATGCTCGGCGCTGCGAAGGTTCGCACACCGAACCGGGCAGTGGTCGCGGTCACTGCTCAAGAGGATGTGGTCCGGGACACCTCACACACCGTCGGTCGACCACACCGACTGCAGGTGTACCCCCACATCTGCCAGTTTTGATTGCGGGGTATACGGTCGCTGTCGTGGGCGGACTCAATGGCTACCCTGTGGCGAAGAAGGTAATTTAGCTTCTGCCCGACCTGTCGCAGTTTACCTCCAGTGAATACAGACAGCGAGATAAAACGGCCTGAGGAGTCTTTCCTCATCATTTCGGATACATGGTGCACAGTGAAACCCTGCACTACCAGTTCCTCGGCGATTTCACTGGCAGGTATCCCTGCCGGAAGGCGCCGGACGACTACGCGCTTCCTGTGATAGAAGAGGCCGCATATAGTTCGGCCTCCCTAATCTCACCCAGGCGCTTTACCACAACTGCAAGGTGGTCAGCGTCTCCGGGCGGACGATGTAGTACGACCGTGTTCGTACAGCCGGTGCTGGAGTTCCCGGAACATGTCCCGCTCATTTTCCAGGTTCTCGAGGTGTATCGCACCGACATTGCCGCGACGACCTGGGGGGGGGGGCTGCGCNGGGGTGATGAAGTTATGGTGCAGGAAGCAGGGCGGGAAACTTCTGCTGGGACCGACTCCTCCTCTGTCGCCTCCATCGCTTCGACGGGGGCGACCGGGGTGAAGTAGTTGGCCGTGACCAACGGCGCGGGGGCAACAGTGGTCACGTGGCGTGGCCGGAAAAAATACATGGCAGGGACAAAACCGTCACCCGCCCTGTCAACGACGACAGGCGCCCCGGGAGTTACCGGCGCGGCAGTGCCGTCACCCGGGCCCGCCGAGGGCCCCGCCTGCTCGTCGGCGAAAGACATACTACCTGCCTCAACTGCAGGCCATTCGCGGCGGTAAAGTGCTTACCTGCTTTCAGCGCGCGAAATTTTCGCAAGCTCTACTAGCCTGCTAGTCGTGGGGCGCCCTTGAAGGACGCGCGACGGAATTACTCTTTCGCAAGTTTGTTCAATTTCGATAAACGTCCGGTGGCGTTGAAAAGAAGAGCGTGACGCGCTTCTGAAATAGCTAATGGACGCTTCCTACTTTTCACATTAGAACAATAACACACAGAAGCGGTCGAAAAACTACTCGAATCGAAAGAAAAATTTGCAGAAAAATCTACATTTGGAGCAGATGCGGGGCCGACAGGGGAATCGCCCTCAGAAGACACGAGGAGCGAAAACATAATTTAGAAAATTTCAAAAACACAAAACCGCACAGAAATAACTTTTGCGTTACTTCAAATTCGACGGAAACGCGAGAAATGGTAGCAGTCACCGGCTTCCAGTCACTGGTCACCAACATCCAATCACCAGACGCCGGAGCTCCTCACTCAAGGTCAGTCCACAAATAACCAGTTAAAAGTTAAAAAGTCACCAAAACTGCCGCACGTGTAACAATAACAATGTACGGCAACAATGGGTAGCGTCAGATGTCCCAACAATACACCACAGGTTCGGCGTAAACAAAGCACATGTCCTCAAGGTCACAGTAAAAGTACGTAGGAGTCAAGATGNAAAGTACGTAGGAGTCACTGCACACGCAAAAGTTCAAAGTCTAACACCGGTGAGAAGCAAAGCACACTGCGAATAAAGACACACAGGTCGCACACGGAGCTGCTGGGTTCGGAATCACTTGAAACATGGGCATAAATTGAAATCAATATAGCATTTACATGATTGATGACTGATATAGATTTTGAAATTTGTTGTTCATGACATGCGAATAAAGTTCACGGGCAACTCCATGATGGCTGTTTGTTTCTATTATGTGTGCAAGACTGTGCACTTCTTATTAATATAATAGTTTTTCACATTGATGTCATCTTCCAATTTTTCGATACTCATATCATTATCAATACCAACTTCTTTTATATATATTTTTTAGTTTCAATAGAAATGTTGAACTAGTCCTCCGTTTTTTCTATGAGTATATCCTTAATTCTTTTAGTATCAAACTTGTTAACACACTTTATATCAGTAAGGCCATTTTCTGAACAATAAGCATTTTTAATAGGTAGAGTAGTAGTTTTATGCAGAATTGTTTTAATTTCCATTAAAGAGTCTTTTAATCTTAATTCCTTATTTTTTGGTTTTATAACTATGTTAGGTGCATTTTTTGTATTAGCAACTGGGTTAATAACATCAGGATATGACTTATGGGCTTCGTTATTTTTAACAGTGTCCAATGATTCCCTTAACATTTTTTTCTTGAAGTTCCGAGATCGATGTTTTTGTAGTAGATTATCAGATTTTAATGATACTATGTCATCCTCGGAACACAAACGTTGAGTCATGCGTTGTATTTGCCTTCGAAACTAAAGTGGATATGCTTTCATTCAACTCTTGTTTAAATGTATTCCTTTCGAATAATTTTACTTTAATTATTAAAATACGAGCGTCTTCTGAATGGGAGCCTGAGTTGATTTTTGAGGTTATGTCAATTTTCGCATGTTGATCGCAGATCACTAACACGTTAGAAACGAATTTTATCCCTTTCATCTTATATATAAAGGAGAGTGTTTGTATGTATGTATGTATGTAATTTGTTTACTTTTTTGCTGTCATAGAAACACAACAAAA